>JAFLJL010000499.1:0-12500 GCA_018398815.1 Conus ventricosus | reverse complement strand
CGTTTCAAATTTGACCTTAACCTTGGATCAGACTTTTCTTAGGTGAACAACGAACCCGCATGTCTTAAAAACAAAAACAAACACAAAAAAAAACAAAAACAAACAAACAAAAAAAAAAAACCACCCATGTTGGCCACCCTCCTTCATGTGTTCTTCCAGTTCCTTTGGCAGGCGGCAAATGTGATTAAAGCCTGATAAACAGCTGCTAGGGCCGCCCAGGGACGCTTTGTTTTTTTGTTTTGTTTTTTCCGGTTAGGCAGCAAGGTGCGCCGGCTCTGTATCTCCCCGGGGCTGATGAGAAAGAATGGCAACATGGAGTCCAGCTCTGCAGCGAGGTTCCCCGAGTCTCGCCATTTTTCATCATCTCTTGCATTCTCCGCCGCATTTTCCTAGACTGCTCAACTCGCTTCATTAGTGTCATTAGCCTTCCTCTCTTTCCCTACCCCGTCCGTATCTCTCTCGCACCCCCCCCCTCCCCTCGCCAGCCCTTCTCTTCCAAGGCCTGCCCCCCCCCCCCCCCTCTGTCTGTCTGTCTGTCTGTCTTCTCTCTCTGCGAATTTGAGCTCTCTCAAAACTTCGTGCTCATAAACAAAATGTGTGAAAAGTGATCAGGGACCGAATAACTGATGATAATGATAGATGTGTGGTTCTAGAAATAAAGTGCATGTGTTAGATATATTC
The DNA here is from genome assembly GCA_018398815.1 of Conus ventricosus. Taxonomy (NCBI): domain Eukaryota; kingdom Metazoa; phylum Mollusca; class Gastropoda; order Neogastropoda; family Conidae; genus Conus; species Conus ventricosus. The sequence goes on along the minus strand of JAFLJL010000499.1, from coordinate 11,819 downwards.
GCGCACGTAATTTCGCATGTATATGCTGATATGTGAGAATGCAGGCCACCTACGTTACAGTGCCTCTGTGTGCATTTATTATGTAGTTGTGTTGAGAAGCCGTGAGCGCGAGTGCTTGTGTGTGTGCATGTGAGTATATATATATATATATGTATATATATATATATATATATATATATATATATATATATATATATATATATAGAGAGAGAGAGAGAGAGAGAGAGAGAGAGAGAGAGAGAGAGATGCTGAACAATTAAGTCGTGGGGAAAACAAGTGCAGGTTAACAATTCTTCAGTCGTTATAGTAATGACTTGGCATAGATTTGAACTTAAGAAAAAGAATAAATAAATAATTGAAGATGAAGAAAATGGGGAGAATATATTATAAATATGAGAAGCCTTTCACTAGCTGCCTGAGGGAACCATCGTAATCCCTCTTGAAGGCACATTTATTTGTATTGCCTGCTCCTAGGCCTTTCGTCCGCTGGATCGGACTCATCAGGGAGACACGGCTGATTGTGTCTGTGCTCTTGGTGTCAAAAGAGACACACCACAGTCCATAATTCTTTCTTCTTTTTTTTGAATATGTGCTTAATTGTTTTTTGTTGTTTTTTTTTTCTTTCTGTTCTTCAACGCTTTCATTTGCTTGTAAAGAAATTTACAAATGGAAAACTCGGAAAAACAAAAACAAAACAAACAAAACAAACAAACAAACAAACAAAAAACAACAACAAAACAGCACTACAAAAAACAAAAACGACAGTAGACTTATCTTACATAAATACATTACAAAGCTGCAATAAGGTCGCAAAAAGAACAGCGATTCCTATTTAAGATATACATATTACAAATAAGCACAACATTGTGTCTACATTGTCAGTGTCACACATTAAACTTACTATTTTGAAGCGTTTTCCTTTTTTTCAAAATCAATAGTCAGAGAGAGAGAGAGACAGACAGACAGACAGACAGACTAAGACACAGACAGACAGAGACAGAAAACAACAACAACAACAACAAAAACACAACCCTAGATTCCTAAAGTTTTCTATACAGAAGCATAGGAATCGACATCAACAGCTGAAATAAATTACTTCTCCAGAAACGACGGTTGACTTTTAGCTGCCACGCCAGGCTTTGCTCAGGACTACACATATGCATACACGTGCGCGCGCGAGCACGCGCATACAAATCTTAGTTTTCAATAATAAAAAAAATCATTTGTTGCCATTTGTTTGCAAAATCAACATAGTTCAAATTCATTTTTGCAATGCATTTTTCTACTTGGTATTTGGTTTTTAAATATTTCCTGAAGACAGGAAACAGAGGAAGCACCTTTTCAAGTCTGGATTTATATACAAAGAACTTTGCATAGAAAATAATGTAATCGAGTATGATGTCAGTTTTTATCCGAGAGTCAGTGCCAAACAAAACAAGTTCCTTTGATAATACGATTTCAGAAGCAATTGTCTTTTAAGAAATTCTGAAGGTCAGTCCAAAAATGTGTTGTCACGTCGCATGTGAAAAATAGATGATCTATAGTTTCCTTTTCAGACTTACAAAAAGTACATTTGTTATTTTCAACGATGTTCATTTTTTCAAGAACAATATTTGAAGCCAAGATCCTGTGAATTAATCTTATCTGAAACCATTTCAGTTTAATTTCTTTTATTTTGTGTGTGCGAAGAAATATATTTTTCCAGTTCAATTCTTTACCTATTTCATTGTTCCATTTCTCACAGCACCTTGGCTGTGAGTTATCTGCATTTAAGATATCATAATAAAGTCGAGCTCCTTTCTTTGCACTCCAGATGATACTGAGAGCTTTTTCAGTGGTCGTAGACATATTACTAGTAAATCTGATATTCTTCGTTTGAATATATTTTCTGACATATTGTGCACAACCTAGGTATAGCATAAAGATTGTTTGAACGGTATTCTTTTGCTTGAATTCTTCATATGTCATGAACGACCCTGCTTGGTTTATTAAATCCGCAATACGATATACACCTTTGTCTATCCAGTCCTTGAAACAGATACTTTTTCCGTCTATTTTAATGTTTTTATTGTAAAAAAATGTTTTCAGCCAAAAAATCACTAGGATCCTCAATACTTACTTTGTCACCAAAGATTTTATATGCTTGGAAAGTGTCATTCCAAAAGGCATTAGTCTCTTTTCGGCTAACTGGTAAAGCATAACCATATTTTCGAGATCTTTTACCAAAGGATACGTTGTTTCTATCACAGACTTCCATTTATGATTACTAAATTTAAGTTTTCTGATCCATGTAAGTTTCAATGCCATTATCATGTGTTTAAGTGAAGGTATACCTAATCCTCCATTTCTAACATTTTTTACTGTTGTTTTTCGGGCTATCCTATCTTGTTTGTTATTCCATACGAATTGAAAGCATAGCTTTTGAAGCTTATCCATAAAACTGTTTGGTGGATTAGGTAACAAGATCCAAAGATATATCAATTTTGAGAGAATCAGTGATTGTAAAACGGCTTCTTTGCCAACAGGTGTAATAACTCTTACTCCAGGCGTTGAATAACGATTTTATTTCAAGAAATTTGTCTTTGAAATTCAGTTCTATGCAGTGTGATAGTTTTGGTGTAAACCATAATCCAAGGATCTTAAACTGTTTTGGATTCCAGTCTATTTTTAGGTGGGCATGTATCTAGTCTTTGATAACACTTTGCTTCCTAGCCAAACTGCCTTTGTTTCTTCAATATTCATGTGCAACCCAGACACTTTTGCGAATTTGTTTAAGGTCTCCATTGAATGTTCAAATGATATTCTGTCCCCTTCGTTTGTCAACTGTGTATCGTCTGCAAACTGAGAGAGCTTGTGTTCAGTTTGGTTAATGTATATTCCCTTTATGTTTTTATTTTCCCTGATCATAATGGCTAATATTACTGCGGACAATATAAATAAATAGGGAGATATGGGGTCACCTTGTCGACAACCTCTTTGTATTTCAAACCATGTTAAGCTCTGACTGTTTACTATTACAGATGACTTGATTCCCTCATGAAAGGTCGTGATCCAACGACATATATCTTTACCAAATCCAAATGATTTTAATGCCTTCAACATAAATTGCCAATTCAAGGAATCAAACGCCTTTTCAAAATCTATGGAGATAAGCATGCCTGGGAGTTTTTCTGTTTTTAAGTAATGGATTAGATCATAGATTAATCTGATGTTGTCCCTATATATCTATTTGCCATGAACCCCGTTTGATCTTCATTGATTAATTTGGGAAGAACGGATTTAATACGATTTGCTATGCAAGAAGACCCTATCTTATAGACAACATTGAGCAGAGATATTGGTCTCCAGTTTTTAATGCATTCTTTAGGTTTGTCTCCTTTTGGGATACATGTAATTATTCCTTCTTTTTGTGTATTGGATACTTCCTCTTTTTGAAATGACTGGTTTGAAGCTCTGACTACAAAAACACCCAGCTGTTTCCAGAAAACTTAAAAAAATTGCGATGTGAAACCGTCGGAACCAGGACTTTTCCCGTTCTGCATGCTTTTAAGAGCACATCCTGCTTCCTCAAGTGTTATTTCTCCCTCAAGCGATTCTTGTTCTTCCTCTGTTAATTTTGGCATTTCCTCGATCAAGTCCGTAATCTCACATTCTTCCACTTTTCTCTCTGTGTATAGGTTTTCATAAAAAAGCTTTCACTTCCATCAGGATTTCATCAGATTTGTATACTATCCTGTCATCTGTTACTAATTTAGACATATATTTACTTACGAAGTGTCTCTTTTCTAGATTACAAAAATATTTAGTTACCTTTTCACCCTGGGCCACCCATCTTGCCTTTGATCTTATTAAAATTCCTTGCATTTTTTCATCTCTTAACGTGGCTAATTCTCTGCCTAAGCAATCCAATTTCAGCATGTTATCCTCAGTTTTAGTTTCGTTTTCTTCTATTTCGGCTATTTGATGTTCTAACCTACACTCCTTTCCTTCTCTTTGCTTCTTTTTCATTGTTGCATATGCAATCGTTTTTGCTATGACTTTCATTAACAAGAAATCCAAGAAAACGTTGACAGGCACCGTTAGTTGTACATCAGCTTTAGACAGATCCTTTAGTTGTGCTTTGTCATAAGGAGCTGCAGCATATTCTTGAGTAACGTTACCAATCATGTCATTAATTTCTTCTAAAAACTGGCGATCTCGGGATAGAGAATTGTTAAATTTACAATATGTTTTATGGATGGTTTGTTTACCAAATTCTAATTTTAAACTAACCATGGAGCGGTCCAATCGATATCCATAGTGGATGTCAGGATCTTCTACATAAAAAATCAGGTATTCGGAAATTAAGAAAAAGTCCAATCTACTTTGTTTAAGAGGGCTTATCTTTCGCCATGTGTATATCTCCTGCTATCAGGATTATATTCTCTCCATATATCTGATAACTTCAGTTCTTCGATCATGTTCAGAACTGTATCCCGAGCTTTGGATTGTTATTATGTTTATAGTTATCATAATCAATAGAAGGGTCTAATACAAGGTTCCAGTCTCCAACCGCTATGATATTACGGGTTTTAAAACCTTTCTATGTACTTTTTAGGTTTACATAAAAATCTGGGTTGTCTCTAATAGGTCCGTATACATTAACAAGAAGCAGATCGAGCTCCATATATTTAAACAGGATAATTATGTAGTTACCATCTTGGTCTCTGTATCTTTTTTATCTTAAATTCAAAGGTGTTATTAAACATGACAGATACACCTCTAGTATTTGAGAAGAAAAAAAACATTTATAGCCCCATTCTGATGCAACGATGTGTTCTGATTTCTATAAAAGTGTGTGTCTTCTAGACAATAAATTGAGTGTGATTTTTGTTTCAGATACTGAATACGTCACGCCTTTTCAGATTATAACCTAATCCTTGGCAGTTTAGTGATATAATAGAAAGGCTATTCATGACTAGAATTTATATTTGACAATAACTGACAAATATTATTTACAGAGCGCAGTGGTTTGGTAGACATACCTGTCCACAGTCCATAATTCTGTGGTGTTTCACCACCAAGGGTTCAAAAAAGAATCCAACAGCACCCTCAAAGCAGCCAGCGAAGGGTAGTAAATGGAACAAGACAAATGTGTGGAGAGGAAAAAAGTTGCTGAAAAACTAAAAGCACTATTCAAACAGTATAAAATGTAGGGGACAATCTTTGAGCCTATGCTTGAGGATCCATTCAAGGATGCAAGGGAGATCAAAAGATATGGAACAGTCTGAATGGTCGGCTCTGCTGTTCAATAACCCAAGCATTGTGAGTGGCTAAGAATTGTACAGAACAACCTTTACTTGGATCTCCTAAGAGATGCAATATCCCACTGATTGTGTGCGTGCGTGCGTGCGTGCGTGTGTGGTGTGTTTCTCTCTCTCTCTCTCTCTCTCTCTCTCTCTCTCTCTCTCTCTCTCTCTCTCTCTCTCTCTCGTCGGTCAGCTGCTCTCTCTCTCTGTCCCTGTCTCTGTCTGTGTGTCTCTGTCTGACTCTCTCTTTCTTCTCTCTCTCTCTCTCTTCTCTCTCCTCTCTCTCTCTCTCTCTCTCTCCCTCTTCCCCTCTCTCTCTCTCTGCCCCCATCTCTCTCTCTCTCCCCTCTCTCTCTCTCTCTCTCTCTTCCTCCCTCTCTCTCTCTCTCTCTCTCTCTCTCTCTCTCTCTCTCTCTAAGAATATGTTGTTAGTTTTGTTATCAAATCATTATTGATTGGTCATTGTTTCATGTTGTAGCGATTAAGTTTATTTTTCAATCTTGCATTGTTTGTTTATTAGTGGGCAAAATTGTAAAAAAGGCCTTTAATATGGCTAATTATTTACCCATTAAAAATTCAATCAATCAATCAATCAATCAATCAATCATCAATCAATCAATCAATCAATCAATCAATCAATCATCAATCATCAATCAATCAATCTTCTTTTTCATCCTCACCCCCACCCTCTCGCTTCCCGCATATCTCTTGCCTCCCCTCAATCCCCCCCCCTCCCCCTCTTCTTGTTCTTCTCCTTCTCTCCTTCTTCTTCTTCTTCGTCTTCTTCTTCTTCTTCTCCTCCTTCTTCTTCTTCTTCTCCTTCTTCTTCTTCTTTGGTTCACTCGAGTACAATGATCTGACGTAAGTCGAATCCATTCGTCTGCCAAGAGCGTTAAGTGATGGACGGGAAAGCAAGAAGGAAGGGAAAAAGAAAGAAAGAAAAGGAACGAAAGAAAGAAAAGAAGGAAAGACAGAAAGAAAGAACGAAAAGGATTAGTCAGACCAGTAAGCCTTTCAAGCGAGACTTCGGAAGATTAGGGTAGTTCTCGTTAGCAGACGACGTGATGGATTCCTCTCTTAGTTGCACGGGGAATTACTTGGCCAGCAGACTTAAAGGTCTACTTTAGAGATTTTCGATAATTTGTTAAAAACAGGTCTACATGTCATATAACTACGGTATTGTATTCATTTTTCAAATAAAATCGCCGGAAGAATTTAATAGATAAAAAACGACTTTTGCACACCTGTTCAAACCCCGCGCGGTAGACCGAAAACCGTGACGTCAATTGATGGACTGGCCGTCAGCCGCGACCTACACAACAAGCCAACGCCAAGTGAAATCAACACGAGTTGCGAACTCCTACAGCCTAAAAAGTCACGAGGGGGTGGCAGATATTGTGCTGTAGGCGAGTGCAGCCGCTCAGCAGGAGACGGATATTCTTTGCACACATTTCCATCTGATCCAGATACTCGAAAGAAGTGGATTCGGTTCGTGCAATCATGCCGGGCAGCTAAAGTTCTTTCTACCACGTCAGTTCCAGCTGGACCGCGGAAACGAGCTATTCCGACAATTGCCGAGCGCGTTCGAGTGGATCAAAAACTTTGTCTGCATTGTGCGCGTATACTTCGAAGGCGGAGTGGTAAGCTCGTACAGATGAGTACGATAGTCGCACGTTTATTCTGTTCTTATCAGTGGACAGATCACACTTGTTAAATTGAATGAACACGTTAAGGCTTGAGGAAGGAGAATCTCCGCTCGCCGTCCACGCGTGATCGCATCAAGAAGTCAGTCGGTAGCCTCCTTCGAGACTTCGGTAAAGTCCGTACGCCTTCGGAATGCTGTGTTCGGGCGTCCAGCTGGAACTGAACTGACGTGGTAAAAAGAACTTAGCGTTCAAACTGATAAGGTACAGGCCTTGCAGAAACATCCCCAGAGTCACATTGGCTGTCGCAATCATAGTCACTGCTTTTACATGATAAATTAAATACCGAGCGAGATGCGCAAGAACCATCAGAATCGCTTTCTGTCGCCGTCGCTGACCATCATGTGACGTCACATCCAAGAGCAGTTAAGCCATGCCAAGATTTAGTTGATTACCTCCCGTTTTCTTGATTACAGGTGAAAATGCCCACTTTCGGCGGATCGATTTCGTGTGATCGGGAGCGAATCGGATGTTTATTTTACCAATTTATCAACATTTCATATTTCTGCATAAGCTGACCAATTATCGAAACCTCTAAAGTAGACCTTTAAATCCACTGAGGATTATTTCCGTGCAGGAAAACAGAAACACTCTTTCATAAACACGGAGTGTTTTTTTCGCTTAGGGCAGCGCTCCTTCGTGCGATTTCTATATTCTTTGTCTTGCTGAAGAATCTTTTTTGGCCTTTGTTGGTATATGGCTTATTCCTTGTAACCACATTGTCAGTACAAGATGGAAATGAAAGCAAAACACAATGATGACACAGCTTATATATACTGAAAACATTAAAAACGCACCGTTTTGATTTGCCGATTTCCCATTTGGAAAAAATGTGTATTTGGATTTGGTATATTAACACAATTTTTAAGGGACACAGATTCACACTGCCTCGGTTTCTCCGCGCTTGCCGACGTTCGTGTGACGCCCACGTGCAACTCGCCCAAAAACACTTTCTTGCCACTGGGCCGAGACTGAACGTAGCACATCTGTCTCTTTGTCTCAAATGGTGAGTTTGAAGTCATGCCGACTGGAAACGGTATCAGTTGTCATTGGACCAGGCGAAGTGGTCCGAAAACAATGCCGCGACTGTCTATGCAAGAACGCGAGCGAGCCATTGGAATGTTAATGGTCGGCATGTCATCGAGAGAGACAGCCAGACAACTGAACTGCAGTCACTCTACAATTGTAAGGCTATCACAACGTTGGCAGCAACTGGTTCCACCACTGATCGGCGACGAACGGGCCAACCTCGTGTTACCACACCAGCGCAAGATCGATACATTCGACAGCTTCATCTTCGTAATCGATTCCTTAGAGCAGCAGAAACATGTCGCCAGGTGGTTGGTCGACGGGGTCCAGTGTCTGGACAAACGTTCGACGTCGATTGCAAGAATCAGGGCTCAATGCAAGACGCCCTCATGTTGGCCCAGTCCTCACCCGTAGACACCGTCAGCAACGCCTGCAGTGGGCCAACCAGCATCTGCCATGGACACGACGTCAGTGGAGAGCTGTGCTGTTCTCTGACGAAAGTCGCTTCGCGTTATCGCGTGCTGACGGGAGAATGAGAGTCGGGAGGCGTGTCGGGGAACGCTACGCCAACTGCTGCGTGTTTGAAGCCAATAGATGGGGAGGGGGCAGTCTGATGGTTTGGGGGCATTCAGTCATGACTACCGGACCCCTCTGTACTTTTTTGACAACCATGTGAATGCCACATGTACCGCAGGTGCTGCAGAAACCACGTCGTCCCACTGTTTGGCCAGAAAACCCGGAGCTGCATTTTCTTCCAGCATGATAATGCACGACCCACCCCGCAAGAGCCACCGCTGCGTTTCTCCAGGCAAACAACATTGCCGTGTTGCCCTGGCCATCTCTGTCCCTGACTGGCTCCCATTGAAACACGTCTGGGATGAGCTGGGGCGTCTTGTGGCCCGTGGAAGACGTCCACAGACTCTCGATCATTTGAGGGGCGCACTGACCCAGGAGTGGGATGGACTGCCACAGGCGTTCTTGCACAACCTTGTCTACTCCATGAGGAAGCGCTGCAAGCGTGCATCGGGGCAAACGGCGGGCCCACACTCGGTATTAGAGCTCGCGGACGGACATGCTCGTCGTGGTGTACTTTTTGACAGGGACCTAGTAAAGTCACCAGCTAATTTCAGATGAATTCGGCCATCTTGTCAAGAACAGACATTTTGTTTAATTGAAAAAATTGGATGTGTATTCAAATATGCTTACTTTCATTAAATAATTCTGTACTACCAAACTTTTGTCTGGGTCTTTGGCAAGCGGTGCGTTTTTAATGTTGTTCGTATACTTATTTGCAAACCCTGTTTTGGTGGTGGTGATGATGATGATGATGATGATGATGATAAAAATAATAATAACAAAAATACTTGAAGGCTCAAAACACCTCAGTCCATCATTCCCTAAATTTTAGCAGGAAATTTAGTTTTTTAAAAAAGCTCGCTCGGAATAATCCAATGGGAATTTGTTTTTTTCTTTGTTACCTGCAAAATTCCTTTCTTATGCTCACATTAAGAATAACGAACGCAAAATCTTTTCCCAGACTCTTTAAAAGTGTGGATAAGAGAAGAAATGAAATTTAATCTCTGATCTTGCTGGGTCTTTTCTCGCCGGCAAATCCCGCCATTCTCATAACAGCCCTTACCCCCCCCACCCCCCCCCCCCCCCCCACCCCCCCCCCCCCCCCCCCCCCCCCCTCCCCTCACCTCCATCCTACCCGCTGGCTTGGAGCCCAAATCGGAGAGTGCATTTTATGAACCCTAAAGGAATAAAGGACGGCATTTTGTTTTAGATTTGATAGGAGCTTAATATGTGGAAGAAATACAAAGTTTAGTGGGGGTTGGGTTTCAGGTAGTTGAAACCCCCTTGGGACTTGGTGCCGATGGCTGGTGAGCAATGTTTCCACACGCTGGGGCTGGAACTGCTTTTATTTCTCTTGAGTAATTTAACATTTGTGTTATTTCCATATATATATATAGAAGAGCATGCGCGCGTACGCGCGCGAACACACACATATACACAAACATGCATACGCACACCGCACCAATATGCACACGCGCTGGCGGGACACACACACATACATACACACAAACACACACACACATGCACACGTGCACACACACACACACCACACACCACACACACACCACACACACACACACACCCACCACACACACAAATGCACACGCGCAAAGACACAGACCACAGACACAGACACACACACACACACACACACACACACACCACACACACACACCAAAACCCACACACTCACTCACACTCACACACGCACACCACACACCCCACCACACACACACACACACCACACACACACCCCACACACACACAAAACAACCACCCACAAACACACACAACCAAAACAAACACACACACACACCACCTCCACCACCATACCTCCCCAACCACGACACCACAAACACACATAAAACAACACGCCGGAGGGGAGGGGAGAGAGGAGAGAGAGGAGGGGAGAGAGAGAGAGAGAGAGAGAGAGAGAGAGAGAGAGAGTATGCATCTTTTTGACATCAATATTTTGCACGCATGCATCTCTCTCTCTCTCTTCTCTCTCTCTCTCTCTCTCTCACACACACACACACACACACACACACCCCACACACACACCCCACACACACCACACACACACCACGCGCGCGGGGGCCCCGCGCGCGCGCACACACCACACACACACACACACACAGACAAACACACACACTCCCCACGCATGCATAACACCCAAACACAACCGCTCGCGCGCGCGTGTACACACACACACACACACCGCACACAAAGCACGCGCACACACACACACACACACACACACCACACACCACAACCACAATACAACACACACACACACACACACACCACACACACCACACACACACGCACACACGCCGCACGCACGCACGCACGCACGCACGCACGCACGCACGCACACACACACACACCCCAAAACACACCACACACAACACTCACACGCATGCATACACACACACACACAAATATATTACACACAGAAACATAAAGAGAGAGAGAGAGGGGAGGAGAGAGAGAGAGAGAGGGGAGAGAGAGAGAGAGAGAGAGGGGGACGTATGCATCTTTTTGACATCAATATTGCACACGCATGCATCTCTCTCTCTTCTCTCTCTCTCTCTCTCTCTCCTCACACACACACCCCACACACCACACACACACACCCCGCGCGCGCGCGCGCGCGCGCGCGCACACACACACACACACACACACACACAGACAAACACACACACACCACACTCACACGCATGCATACACACACACACAACCGCTCGCGCGCGCGTGTACACACACACACACGCGCACACACGCACGCACACACACACACACACGCACGACGCACGCACGCACGCAAAGCACGCACGCCGCACGCCACGCACGCACGCACGCACGCACGCACGCACGCACACACACACACCACACACACACACACACACACCCCACATATATTATATATTATATTTCACACAGAAACATAAACTTGCCGCACGCATTCCCTCGTCGTGTTCGCAGCGCTCATTATTGTGAAATGGAATTGGACATGGCAAAAGCTTCCACATGAACCCTGTGGTCGGCCGGGCGATTAAAAAAGCATGGAATGAAGTGAAAAACCAGACAGACAGACAGACAGTCAGATAGACAGACAGCAGACAGACAGACAGACAGGTACAACAACAACACACACACACACACAAAAACACCAACCCCCACACACACACACACAAAAACCCACACCCCCCCCCACAAACAC
>JAFLJL010000498.1:97500-115730 GCA_018398815.1 Conus ventricosus | reverse complement strand
TGTAAATAATGGTAGAATTGTAAATTCTTTGGTTTGGATTTGTTTGGGATAACCAGGGTGTTCAGGACGTATCTAGGTTTCTGAAATGTTTTAAAGAAAGGATTATTGACTGTAGATGGCAGGACTGGCATGAACATGTCAATCATAGCGATAGATTCATACAGTACAGACATTTCAAGACTACTCATGAGTTAGAACCATATATTACTATAAAAATGAATCGATATATTATGAGCACATTGGCTAAATTTAGATTTGGTGTCTCTGACATTGCCTGCCATCGTTTAAGATATTCCAACCCTGCCGAAGTCGAATTGTTTATGCCGTTTGTGTGGTTCAGAAAGGGGAAGATGAAGTTCATGTTTTGTTATGTTGCCCTGTACTACATAATCTCAGAACAAAACTTATCCAGCCAAAGTATTTTACCGACCCATGTCATTTCAAGTTAGTATTACTGTTGTCGACAAGAAAAGAACATTCCTCTCCAATTTGGCTGTATATGTATATGAAGCACAGAAAAGATTGCGTGCTGCTACCTAATATCTCATTTAATGATGCATTTCAATTATTCTCATGAGTTTCTTTACATTGTTTTTCTATGTGTACCTTAAATTGATTTATTGTGTTCGATTGTATGCCCCATCAGAATGGGGCCTTGGCCTTAAAACTGATTAAACATTCGTATTCGTATTCGTATTCGTATTCGTATTCTCTCTCTCTCTCTCTCTCTCTCTCTCTCTCTCTCTCTCTCTCTCTCTCTCTCTCTCTCTCTCTCTCTCTCTCTCTCTCTCTCTCTCTCTGCCTCTCAGAGCTCTTCCTTGACACTGTGACACCATGAAGCAGAATGTCCGGCCTTGACCTTACAGCGAGTGACAGGAGCATGTTTATCCAGCACATTGCGCAGAGTGGAGTCTAATTGTTCCACTGAGGGGCACAGATCAGGCGACACGGTCGAAGAAATGTCGTGCTTGAAGGCTTCTTTGTCCAAGGCACGTAAATTGCGGGCCTCTTTATAGATGACAGGAGCTGAGGGAGTTTCTAAGAGAGACGGATTACTCCACTTGCCCCGTTGCTGTTTTAAACTCTTTTCTCTCTCTCTCTCTCTCTCTCTCTCTCTCTCTCTCTCCTCTCTCTCTCTCTCTCTCTCTCTCTCTCTCTTCTGTATATATATATTATATATATTATATATATATATATATATATATATATATATATATATATATATATATATATTTAAAACAAGTGTAAAAGAGGAATATTAAAATTTATCTACAAATTTGTTTCTAGTGCTTGCTATCGTCAGGATGGAGTTTGGGTTGCCCACCGCCAGTGTTATATAGCGTGTGGGGCCCGGTTGCAGCTTTTTTGCGTGCGTGTTGGTTGCACGTGTTTGTTTGGGTTTTCAGGTGTACGGGGTGTGTTCACTAACAACGATTTCCATTTGTGCCTGCAGTTATTTATTATTTCTGTTTTAGTATTAAGGGTTGCTAAGTGGAGTTTACATGGTATTAGACATTTTCAGTTAGGCATAGGTTGCATCTTTTTGAAACATTGCTGTATGGTGATGCTCTTTTTATGATTTTCCAGGATATGTTATAGGTTTTTTGCGTCTTTATGTTCCAAATGGATTTGCTCAATTCAGTTTGGTTTTTGTATTTGTCTTTGTTGAATGACTGTGGTTTGCATATCTGGTTTTGAAGTGGTTTTCAGTGATCCCTATGTATGTTTCTTTTTCATTTTCTGATATCACGGTAGCCTGGTATGCAATATTGTTGCAAAGACATTTATTGCTTAGTGGACACTGCTCTTTTTTGGTGCAATTGCAAGATTTTCTTTTTTCTCCCTTCTTTGCTGTGTTGGTTTTCATTTTGTTGGATGCCTCAGTTAGGTTTTTGAGGTTGGGCATACATGAGTACGATAGTTTGACAGTTTGTGTTCTTTTGGAAATGAAGTTGTTAGGATTTTGAAGAATTCTTTCCCTATTTTTTTTCTGTTGGTCCCAAAGTCTTCTTCGTCTTCTCACTCTTTGTTTCACGTTGTTTAGTGTCCTTGGGTCTGTTACTCACCTTTTGTTGACTGGCATCTCAATTTCCGACACCTTTCGGCTATAATCTTCACAGTGTCTTCTGACGTTAAACAAACATTCAACTCTTGTTGGTGCAGGGCGACGCCTCGTTGAGTCGGATTCATTTTCCCTCCTTTGACATTAGTCGCTATAGCATAGTGACGAATATGAATTTCCACACGTTTTCTCCATTTTTTTCATGGAGGCATACACGTTATTCCTCAATGATATAAAGTCGATCACTGATGACGGTCCATGTTAGTTTCACTTATGACGCCTTCTTTTTTCTTTTCTCTGCTTTTTATATCAAGGGGAGCAATATAAAAAGGGCGTGGTTAAATGGTCTGTCTTTTCTTTCCACTAAGGCTACTACTTTTCTGTCATATGTTTGGGTCTGATACAGGTTAAAGATAGATAGCAGCCGTTTGAGCGACAAACTTCTGCGTTTGCATACGATGTATCACATACAATATTAACTACACATGGCACTTGAGAGATCATGTAATGTTCTCGAATTGTAATGATAACTGTGACAATGATCTGACAGAGACTGTTTTATATCATCGTGTAAAACGAGCAATCCATAACTGTTAAAATATTCACCTCGTCCAGTGCTGACCCGGGGATCCGTATATATCCGTATTAATGACGTAAGCCTCTGGGTCCCCCACTGATGTCAGGTCGCAGTAGTTTGTCTCTGGCAAATGCTTCTTTGCATATTCTTCTCACACGATGGTCGATGTACAGACGACCTGATAGCTCCCAACCGTTCATGATGTAAAGTCTGCAATCACTTGCCGGCCGCTGTCAATCTCCAGGAGGGAATCCAGCGCTGTGAAGGCCACAACGTGCACAAGTTCCACTAAAGGCGCTGTGAACTTTAGCTCCAGGCATAGACTACCACCTCTCACCAGCTCCATCTGATACATGTGCAGCAGACTCAGGGACAGATCAAGATGTACATGAAATATCCATCTAGATATTCCTGATAGCTAAGTCCAGTCTCTGTGTCATGGTGAGCCAGTCCCGTTCTGACAAACAGGTTGTAACATGACTTGACGTAGTTCGCGTTCTGGAAGTCGGGTGTCAACGGTCTGATGGTATCTACATACCCTCCAGAAACAGGAACAGGAGCAACACTTTGCATGGTGAAGTTGAAAGAGTTCCTTCCGTAGCTGCCATTGAAAGCCTCGCTGGTCACCAGTCCGATGATGATTCGTGCTGGAAGCTGACTAAGAAACAGGTTGTCCTGCCTGAAGTTCATGTTTCCTCCGGGGATGGAGAACGTTTTTAGGATCACTCTTTTCAGTGGTTACTTAGCCGTCCCCTTCTCCAGAGCCTTAGCATGAGCCAGCGCTACTGCAGGGTTTAGTTTACATTTCCTGACAAATACAGAAGTGTGGGTGATGACACTGAAACTCTGGGTTCGATCCATGGCCCATCAGGTTGAAAGCATGCTTGGACCTCACCAGTCAGAACTTGGCATCCCAGTTGAGCAGATATCTGTCCTGAGTCATGATGTTGGTGTGTAGACGCCCAATCATGTCCACTTCTCCGCTGTGAGCTGTCAGTTTTCGATGAGCAGTCCTTCATTGTTATCTCCCTGCATGGCGTCCATGTGTCTCGCTGTGTCCCTGTAACACCCGGAAGCTGTGAGCTGACTCTTCTTGGCTGCATATCCATAGCTGAGTGTAGATTCGACATAGGCCCAGTAGGAACAGGTGTTCTCTCTGGGGCTGATCAAAGTGTCGTTCAGACTAACATCCACTTGCAAAAACAGACTGTCAGCCAGTTGTCGACAGGGACTACGTCAGTGTTATCCACCAAATTACCGCCATCAGCATTGGCCACTTTGACCCGGATGTGCAGGAGCGTGTTGGACACGTCCAAATATTCCACACCACCTCTGCTCACAGTAAACTCAATGGGAGCTGATGGAGCCAAGGAGGAGAGAAGATGAAATTCCACAAATTGCCCTTTTTTCATCAAAGTTTGAGTCAGTGTTAGAGTAAATAATTCTAGACCGGTATTAACGCTGTCGCTCGAATAAGGGTGAATTAACGACATTGTAATCAGATATATCCCCCTGTCCCTTTACTGCACTCTTTGCTTTTGGACGTCTTCTTTTTGCAGGGGCTGCTGTTATAGGCCTTCTCCTATTTTTGGCAATCAGGGGTCCTGGTGCATTTCCTATTGCCCACTGTAGGACACTTTTGACTGGCTTGTTTGGTTCTCTTTGCCACAGCTGATTGGATACTTTCGCCCAATAGCACGTTATGACCGATATTCACCCCATTTTAGCCCCTTCTCTCAATAACGATCCCCACCCCCTCGCCCACCCCAAATTCAAAAGGGGAATAGCCATGCAAAATAACCCACCCAGAACGCTTTCCAGCCCACGTTCCTACATTGATCTGTACCCACCCCTTCCTACAAACATGGGGAGGCCTCTATCTATTTGAGTATGGTAATGATGATGATAAAGATAGGGGTCCCCTCTGTACCATCAACGATGAATCTTGATTGGTTGATTTAAGACAGACTCCTAAAATTTAATGTCAAGATGTTTTCTCTCTGATGAATGAAATGGGTTCACATTTTTCTGTGGTTAAAAGAATTTCCACAGTATAAATTTTTGAGCAAGCCAATGGGATGTAGTGAGGTCTTTTAAAAACAATTTTTGAATAACAGTAGTTACTCTAATGTTACTGGTAAAGATACGTTATAACGACGGTACTCTCTGACCTGTCTGGATTTTATGAGATCGCAGTGCATGTGAATCTTTTCAAAGCCATGACATACATCAGACACATGTGGTGCTTGATATGATGTATTTCTATAATGATAAAATTCATCATACCCAAACAGTTCCCGCATCTTTTCACTCAATAGCAAAAAAAACCTTTTTCATTAAATGTGGCGATTGTCACTTTTCTAGTACATCTATCATAAGACACATTTATCTTTGGTACATTTTCTGATCTCTAAGTGATGGTCAAAATTTCTTATTCACTAAATCCACAAAATGTTTGTGGGGTTGTATAATCCAGCCACTATTTTTATTGTATAATAATACCCTCCCTTCAATGATCTGAAAATCAACCAACATTCATCATTTGTCCTTACGTTTAGATAACTAGTACCCAGTTGAATTTCTGATAATCCCACTTTAGAGTTATCTGCAACCTCAATAACCCACGGTAATTTAGTATAAACATGAGCAGTGTTGTTACTCAAAGAAAAAAAAAGTCAAATTAACGTCCAGGTTCATTTCAGCGAAAAGGACTATATTTTAAAAAAAAATCAATGAAACGGACTTCATTATTAGCACGCCGGATGATTAGATTCCCTAAACCACGTGGTCATCTCCCTGCCTTCAGTAACTGGGTCAGTCAGTCTATGCATGAGTCATTAGTCGAAGTGCTCCAAGCCTGATTATAATCGCGTGACCCCTGTCTACAACTCACCACTGTCATAACATGGTTTAATGGTCAATATTACGACAATAGTATCATCTGTTTCTTTTCTTTTTAAAACAACCATTGGCGCCTAATATGAATCGTCACTACAGTTTCGCATCAACAAATGAAACATGGTTTCCGGTGTTTGTGGTCAAAAGAATCTCTATAATATTAAAACGGTATCTGTTGAGAGGTATGTATTGAGGTTTAACAAAGATGTAATGCACAATGCGTTAGCTTTTTTTTCCCCAACGGTACGACGCAAAGCAGTGGCACCATGACATCACCAACGGTCTCGGTCATACCTGATCGCAATATATGTACAGGTTCGAGCAATGCTCATCCAGATCTAACGTCTTTTGCGCTGAAAAATGTTTAGGTCCTGACACTGTATCTTTGGGTATACTGAGTAACCCTTGTAAACCCGACTCAGTTTCAGTAGAGAATTACGAAAGTAAAGAGGGACACTTGTCCTCTTGTTTGCTTAGTTGAAATAAAACTTATTTTTACTGCCTTCTGTTTGTCTGTTTTCTGAGATGGCATTTTTGGTCAATGTGTTTAAAGTATGAATCAAAATACCAGCGAATTATAAAGACCCCCCCCCCCTCGCCCCCAGGAGAACAATTTGGCGTTATGAGCCTCCATCTATACTTTTAAATTCAGCTTTACAGGTTCCTTCTTCTATGTTAAATAAAGAATTTATGTACTGGATTTCTGGTAACCCCACTTCATAGTCATCACCGAAATCAAACTCTCACGGTGATTTAGAGTAAAAATAAATGGCACTGTTACTTGGATAGTGGTCTAAAGAGTTGTTGCTTGGGAGAGTCAGATATCCAATCTCCACGCTCATTTATTTTTTTCCGTCTGTGAATGGGTTTGGGGGCTAAATAATAAGTACTCCAGACAGCTGCTCAGCAATGTCACCCGCACGTTAATGAATCTGTATTTGGAAGCCAGATTATACAGAGACACCGCGATCACCGCAGATATAACTATTATCTGACAGAAAAACACAAGTTCGCTTCTGGGCAGACGATGACCAAAAAACCTCCACAACAAAGACTTCCTTTTCTCCCCAGTGTCATCCCCAGGAACAATGTGATTTCTTAACAGCAAGACTTCTAATTCATCGTGAGCTTCATCTTCATAGGTAATATCCATTTTGCTGTTTATGTTGGGTTTTTTTTCTCCAAAAAGTAGTTTTTAATCAAGTAAAGTTAGAGTTGACAGGAGCGCAGAAAGCAGACAGTGCGCATTAACATAAACATATCAATTATATAACAGACTCATAATCATAAATAACTAAGATTGAGGGAAGAAAAACGGGGAGAAAACCCCTTAGCGAGCACCACCCCTCCCACACACATCCACCAACCTTTCAATAATTTATCAGCATACTTTTAGTTCTCTCTTTTTTTTCTTCTTTTTTTTCCTCTTTACCCCCACCCCTCCCTCCTTTTCCCTTCTCTTCTTATACATCGCACAATTCAACTCGCGTGAAAAGAAAAAAAAACAAACATAGAATGCCAACGTTCATTTTCAGTGAGAAATGGTAAACAATATAAATCGTAACAAAAGAACAAAGGAAAAATTAATAGGAAAAAAGGATTCCCTTCCTTCTCAGCTAACACCCCCCCTCCCCTCACCAACCACACACACACACACGCGCGCGCGCGTGCGCGCGCGCATTTATTTTTCTATATCTGTACATACGTCCAAAAACTCCTCTTTCATTTTCCACCTCCAACTCATATCCCCATGATTTCAATTATCCTGTACTACTAATAAAGCTAACATTCATGTTTTGTTACGTGACACATATTATAGTGGTAAAACGGTGAAAGAGAATATCTGTTAGGTAAAATTGATTTGAATGGAGTAATAGTTTCCATCTAAGGGCCCTTGTTTTTGTTCATGTAGCAGAGGTAATGTTTTCAGGGCTGGGTTGTTTATCTAGTCCTGTATGACAAAAACAGGCACACTATAGCATCGAGTAAAGAAAAAACGTATCATCAAGGAACACTTAATCATTAAGTAACACTGAAGATAGTATCCATTTTTTTTCAAACTCAGAATGGCGCATTTCTAAACTATGCTTATATTTTTCGGTGCGATAGTTGTATTTGAGTTCTCTATAAAAAGCTGTCATGGTTGGTCTAATTTTATTAATCCTACATTTGTAGATACAGAATTTTGCCCATAAGATAATGATATACAGAATTTCATCGATTTTGGTTTTTCCGTCTGTTCCAAACAAAATTAATTGAACGTTAAAGGATAGTCTGTCACAAACATGACATTTTCTTTCCATAGATAATTCTAATTCCATCCAAAAGTTGTGTACGAAGTCACAGTTCCAGAGATAGTGATAGATCGAATCTAATTCGTTATTACAAAAACTACATTTATCGCTCACAACTAGGTCCATTTTCTTTAATATATTATTTGTAACCAATATTCTGTAGCAAATTCTAATCTGGAACCATTTTAATTTTTACTTCTTCTATTTTACTAATCAATCTTAGAACGACTTGCCAGTCTACCACAGAATTTAATTTTCTTTGCCAATTAATGAGTGGTTTGATATTACCGACATGTGTGTTTCCAACCAGTATGTTATAATATGGTTTGAGCCTTTTTTAACGCTGCTTATGGTTTTAATCGCTTTTGGATCCTGGTTACTATCATTGTTCTGAACAGTTATATTTCTTTTTCTGATATATTCTTTTATCGCTTGAATGGCACTTAGATAGTGTAAGTAATTCACTCTCAAATTCCATTTCTGGCAAAATTCATCATGATTCAAAAAGCTTCCATTATCACCAACAATATATTTTACTAAGAACACATTCCTGGCAGTCCATGTTGTGAAACAAAAATCATTTTTGTTGATTTTTAATTTTATGTTGTGAAAAATAGGTTCTGCTAAAATTTCCTCTTCGTTATCTAAATGTATGTGGCTGGTGAGTTTTTCGTAGGCTAAAAATACATCTTTCCAGAAGTAGTTGCATTTACTCTTTATAAACGTTTTAGACCCGTAACAGCGTATATAGTATATTTCTGGGCACAATGTTTCGAGTATGTGTTTCCATTTTGAAGTTCCTGAAAGCAGCCTTCTCAACCATGACAACTTCAGTGCATGCACAAAGGCTTGTATGTCAGGTATTCCTATTCCTCCTTGCTCAACATTTTGCACTGAATATTGTCTCCTTATTTTGCCTGTTTTGCCATCCCACACAAATTCGAAGCACATTTTTTGCAGTTGTTTCAACTCATTTTCCGGTGGGTTAGGGAGCAGAATCCATAAGAAGATTAATTTTGAAAGAATCAAAGACTTAAGTACCGCAACCCTACCCAAAGGAGTACGTGTTCTTTTTGCCCAAATTTTAAACAAAGTCTTAACTTCAGCAAATTTATCTTTTACATTAATCTCGGTTAAATTTGTTATCTCGTTTGCAAACCAGATTCCCAGAATTTTAAATTTTTGGGGATTCCATTGCATATGTTTGTGGTATAAATATTTTTCTGCTGAATTTTTCCTGTTTCCTAGCCAAACATTTGTAGTTTTCTCAATATTTAGTTTTAGGCCAGATATACTTTCAAATTCATTTAACCTTTCGAACAGGTTTTCGTAAGATGCTCTGTCTCCTTCTAAAGTGAAAGTGGTGTCATCAGCAGCAAACTGATTTACTTTTAAATTTGGTGTCTGATATTTTTATTCCCCTGATATTTTCATCTTTACGAATTTTGCATGCCAGGATTTCGGCACACAGTATAAAAAGATACGGAGATATGGGATCACCCTGACGACATCCTCTCTGTATTTCAAGATGTCTTGACATTTTCCCATTTACTATAACATAAGACCTGATATCGTTATAAAAACGCAGATACCCATTTACATATGTCATCTCCAAACCCAAATTTGTTTAATAATTTTTTAATGAAATTCCAATCTACTGAGTCGAAAGCTTTTTCAAAATCAATTGATACAAGTAATCCGGGCAAGTTCCTTGTTTCTAAATAATGCGTCATGTCGTATAAAGTTCTTAAACTGTCTCCAATATATCTTCCTGGTACGAAGCCTGTCTGATCTTCATTTATAATTTTCGGTAGTATAGTTTTTATGCGGTTAGTGATGCATGCTGATCCAATTTTGTATGTCACATTTGATAGTGTAATTGGTCGCCAATTCTTCAAATATTCCCTTGGTTTATCACCTTTCGGTAAACATATTATTATGCCTTCCCTCTGTGTTATAGACATTTTCCCGTTATAAAAACCTTCGTTGATGGAGCGAACTACAAAATGCCCTATCTGTTGGCAAAAGAACTTGAAAAAATTTTACCGTCATGCCGTCCGATCCTGGGCTTTTATCATTCTTCATATTTTCTATTGCCTGTGCTGCTTCTTTCTTTGTTATAATTCCTTCTAATTTGTCAGCTTCTTCTTTTTCTAATTTTGGTAAAGCTGTGACATAGTCATTTAGATTAACATCCTGAGTTCTTCTTTCTTCGTAAAGTTGTTCATAAAAAGATGTGGTTTCATCTAACATTTCTTTTGTTTCTGACAAAACGCGTCCTTTGTTTGTTACTAATTTCGACATTTGTTTGCTGACATAATGTCTTTTTTCCAGAGAGCAGAAATATTTCGTCACTTTTTCTCCTTGCGATGCCCACCTTGCTTTTGATCTGATAATAATTCCATCCATTTTAGCTTTTCTTAGATCTTCCATTTTTTCTTTTTTTCCTCTAAACAAACTCTACCACTGTCACTTTTCTTTTGCTTTGCTTCCAAGTATTGTATCTCTTTCTCTAGATTTTCTTCCTTCACACTTTGCTCTCTTTTCTTTTTGATAGAATATGCTATTGTTTTCGCTCTTATTTCCATTAAAAGGGTGTAGAGAAATAGTTGATCTGTTACACTCAATTGAACTTCGTAATTCGGAACAAATTTAATTTTTTCTCTTGCATAAACTAAAACCGCGTATTGTTCTTTAACAATTTGTATAGTTTCCTTAACAAGTTCAACATATTTTGTATCTCTTAAAAGTGAGGAATTGAATTTCCAATAAGTTTTTGATCGTTCTTCTTTTTTAAATGTGATTTCTATTGTTATAAGAGAGTGATCACTTCGATAACCATAGAGAATGTCAGCATTCTTTATATTGGAAAGAAATGATTCAGAGACCAGAAAAAAATCTAAACGGCTTTGTTGAAAGGGATTTAATCGTCTCCAAGTGTAGCGAAGAATTTCTGGATTATATTCTCTCCATATGTCTACTAATTCTAAATCTGACATCATTTCGAATACCTTTTCTTGTGCTTTAACATTATTGACGTGTTTGTAGTTGCAATAGTCTAAATTAGGATTCAACACAAGATTCCAGTCTCCAGCTATTATTATATTTGGTACATTTAACTCTTCCATTTGGTTCTGCAAATTAGAGAAAAAAGTTGGATCATCCCTGTTTGGTCCGTATATGTTTACGATTCCTATTTGTTTTCCCGTAGTGTTTATTACTAAGATTATGTAGTTACCCCCACAGTCTTGATGATTTTTTCTATCTTGAATTCGAAATTGTTGTTTAGTAAAATGGCTACACCTCTAGACCTGCCATTGTTTGATGAAAAAATACACTCATACCCCCATTCTGCTCTAATAAGGCGTTCTAATTTTGACGAAAAATGTGTATCTTGGAGAAAGTATACGGAGTATTGTTTTTGTCTTAAGTATTGAAAAACGTCTCTCCTTTTTACCAAAATCGGCTAGGCCCTGGCAATTAAGAGATGACAACGTAAAACTACTCATTGCATTTTATCACATATTGGAACTTCGCTCACCGTCGACGGAGAAGGACGTGTCACTTCGTCGCTCCGCTGAAGTCAAAATGAACCGTCGAGTGTAACCCCTTCATCTCGGCATGTTACTGCAAAATAACTACAAAGTGAAATGTGACAAATAATGTGATCATAAAGTTTGTATATACTTTTGATAACGATTACCCGACAATGTGTGCTGGCGGAAGAATTGTGACAAGCTGTGCTTAAGGGAAGATAGGTTCCCTACTGTCTTCTGTGTATGTGTGCGTTTTTTTTTTTTTCTTTTTCCCTCTTGATCAACTGGGGTACTCTTCCTAAAGTCAGTGAACACGAGTCAAATGGCTGGGGACTAATTATGCCTTCAAAGATTTTTTTTGTAATGGCACCAAAAAAGGCCGCTACGAGTAAAAGAAAAAAATCGGTCGTCTGACAAAAGTAGTGCTTTTCAAGATTCTGAATCAATCGAAAACTCAGAGAGACCAAAAAATAGCAAAAAACAAAGATCGGAATCGTTACCTGGTCAAAAGACTTTGAAATCGTTTGTTAGGGGAACGAAAGAAATGGCGACCGAAGACGTAAATAGAACATATACTGAGGTTAGAGGTGGGGGTACATACGGCATTCCTGAACAGTCAACTAACCTTGAAAAGGCAATTAATGAAAAATTCAATACATTAAAAAACAAAGTTGAGGCCAGTAAATCTCGGCTGTCCGAACAAATGTTTGAACTTTTCGAAAAATTACGAAGCGACATCTTTGCACTTCAGGAGGAAAACGATAGACTGAAGCTTAAATTGGAAGATAACGAAGATGTGGAAGATTTACAAGACGAAGTAGAAATCTAAAAAGCCACCATCAAACAGATTTTTTTAAAAATAAATGACCTGGCACAATATTAGAGGAGGGATTCTGTTCGTTTTCTTGGAGTAGAGTCGGATACTACCTACGAATCCATAACGGAATGTGAACAGAAAGTGTTATAAAACTCATCAGAGAACTCTTACATTTTGACCACATATCCGCTGCAGACATCAGCATTGCACACAGAGTTGGACAAAAACGTGACAGTAAGCCACGTCCAGGTATTGTTAAATTCATGTCAAGAAAAATCAAGTCTGAAGTTATACAAAGAAGACGACTGCTGAAAGGTACACACAAAGCAATAGTAGAAGACTTACTCCTCTTAACATGAAGAGATTACAAGAAGTGAAAAACAATGTTAACGTTCAGAACTGCTGGACTAAAGATGGCACTATCTACGCCCAACCCCAAAACAACAAAATCGTGAAATACTTCAAGGAAATCTTAGTGTACTAGAGGAACCAGCTGCCCACACTATAGCCACTGACAGATTCAGATCCACAGCAAATTTGGACCGTGACGACAGAAGATCGAGAGGCTCAGTCAACAGAGGACGAGCACACCGAGGCAGTTCCGTGGCCCACCACCTGACCCCCGCCGCAACAGACCTGGCCAGCTACCGGGGTCCCCATCCAGACACGAGCCACGGCAGAAGGAGGGAAGGACGTCTGGACGCAGCATCCAACAGAGACCAGCCATGCCAGAGTCCATCAGTCATCTTCCCTGTCAAGCCTGACAGTCCACGGGAACGCCAGCAGGACGGTGAACCATCCCCAGGTTTGTGATCAGTCCTTCCAGCCTTCAAAAAGGAATCTAGACAGTTCTAGCGGGATGGACAGTCAGTGATGGGGGGGGGGGGGGGGGGGGGGGGGGATTGACAGTTTGATCAGACTCGTCTGATGACTGAAGTGTGCGTACATCGGTCTTTTTGTTTGTTTGTTTGTTTGTTGTTGTTTTTTTGTTTCACAGGATAGGGGGGGGGGGGGGGGTGTGCATCGCGAACTGTTTGAGAGTCAAAGACTAATTTATCTTTTTTCCCTATGGGAATCTGCCATTGTCTTGCTCCTTTCCGTCCCGTGCTCCTCTTCCCCGCCCTGCCCCCCCCCCCCCCTTGGCCCCCTCCCTCCCCCTCTAGTTCCCCCCCCCCCACCCGTCCCAGGTCCCTATCAATCATTCTTCACGCACATCCGCCTCATGTCCCGCGGTGCCTCCTCCTCCCGTTCCTCCTGTCCGTCTGCAAGACCCACCCTTCCACATTGTTCGGTGGAGATTCATTATAGAAAAGATATCTTGGTCATGTTCAACTTTCAAGTCGATGTTGCAAAGTTTTTCCTTCAACGACATTGACCACGTTTTGATACTGTTATTATCATAGTGTGTCATTTGTCCTTTGATATTACTATGAAGTTGTCCGTGAGGGTGACGACGATGTTGATGATGATCAGGATGGTGGTGGTGGTGGTGGTGATGGTGGTGGTGATGATTATGATGATGATGATAACAATTAGTGTTGTTGTCGTTGCTGGTGGTAGTGTTGTCATTATCACTACTATTACTGATATTGATGTTACAGATACATACTCTGATATCGTGGTGAATGTTAGTAGTGCTATTCCATGCTAGAAAAAAA
Source organism: Conus ventricosus (assembly GCA_018398815.1). NCBI lineage: Eukaryota > Metazoa > Mollusca > Gastropoda > Neogastropoda > Conidae > Conus > Conus ventricosus. The sequence continues at coordinate 101,888 of JAFLJL010000498.1, read as the reverse complement.
TAATCAGCAGTTAACACCACGTCGACTACTTTACTTAAACATGCAAAACGCAGTTAACATGTCCGTGCGAGCGAATGTTTGTAAACAGAAAAGACAGAAAGAGTGTGTGCGTGTGCTACAAGATGAATTTAAGAGATGATCAAAACATGAAGAACTGGGGTGATAAGCTAACAAACTACATACTGCTTATCTGGGAAGACTGTAAGTGGCACAAAAATACTAGTAATGTTAAATTAAAAGGAGAGCTTTTCACCGTATAAGGCTGTTTATGTTTTGTTTCTTTTCATTTGGGATACTCCAGAATCCAGGAATCGAATAATGGAGAGCGCCCAAACCACAGCAATAAATACTCTTTCTTTCCTTTTTAAAGATCTGTACGTTGTTTCAATATTTTTTTTCATATGGTGTATCTCCTTTTCACCGCCTTTGGAATTAATGGGAGTAAAAAGATCCCTTTAACTGTTAACTCGAATCGCCTTTAATCACGCAGGCTGGTGGAGTGGTTTTCGATAACCTATTCACATAGAATAGCTCTTCCATCCAAGAATGGAGATACACCTTTAAAAAAAAACTCATCTCGCTATAACAGAATGTTACTGTTGGTGAGATAAAACCTAGAACTGCTCTTTTGTTCTTTGTACAGGATGATGTACTATACATGTGTGCTGTGCTGAATGGGAGCGTTGTCAGCCAAATTGTTGTTCCATTGTCTTTGAGAGATACGGTGTTACGTACTGCTCACGATGCTGTTTTTGCAGGTCACTGTGGAGTCAAACGTACCTTGCAGCGTGTTCTTGGACGGTTCCACTGGCCCACAGTACACAGGGATGTCTTTCAGTTCTGCTGGTCATGTGATGCGTGCCAGATGTCTTCACATAAAGGTAGAGTTTCTTGTGCACCTCTTAAAAAAATGCTTATGATTTCAACTCCATGTTAGCGTGTTGCAATCGATCTTGTTAGGCCATTTCAGCCATCTTCGTTGATAGTCGTTATGTGTTAACTCTTGTGGACACAGCTACACGCTTTCCTGAAGCGATCCTTTTAAAGAAGATTGATACTGTTACTGTTACTGAAGCTCTCCTTTTTATTTTTTCCGTGTTGGTATTCCAGAGGAGATTCTATCAGATTGTGGAACTCAGTTTGTTTCCGATTTGATGTCGGAAATATACAGGTTGTTGTCAGTGAAGTCTGTGACCACAACGCCGTACCATCCACAGTCAAATGGGATGGTCGAATGGTTCAATGGAACATGAAAGCCATGCTTCGCAAAGTTTCTGTTCAGGCCTCTCGTGAGTGGGATAGGTACATCCTGCTTTACCTTTTGCATACTGGGACCTCCGGAATGAGTCATTGGGATTTTCCCCTTTTGAACTTGTGTTTGGTCATTCTTGTCGGGGCCCACTTGACCTGTTGGCAAACAAATGGACAGATACAAATATTGATGTTCATCGATATGTTTTTGATTTGCAAAACAGGATCGAGGATGCTTGTCAGGTTGGGCAGGAAACCGGTGACAGCATGACTGACAAATGCAAAACGTATGCAGACAGAAAATCCAAGGTACGTTTTTTTTTCAAATTGGTGATAACTTTCTGGTTTTGTTGACTGACGATTACAAAAAGTTACGAATTCAGTGGAAAGGTCCTTTTTTTCTATTGTGTCAAAGTTGTCACCAATGAATTATGCCATTGACATGAATGGACAGATTAAGACACCCCATATTAACATGCTCAAGTTGTATGTGCAGAGAGTGAATGTTGCTATCAACGGGTCTGTTGAGGTGGCAGGTGTGTCAACATTTCCGTCTATGTCATCTGTCTTGTCGGATGTCTTACCTGTGTATGCTGTTGGTTTTCCATTTCAGGACAACCTACTGCATTTAACAGAACAGAAACTGCGTCTGTTGGTTTGCTGTCTGACACTGACTGTGACACTTCATCTGCATTACCCACTCTTAAAGTTCGTGGAGAGACATGCAAAGATGTTGTGATTTGTGACAATTTTGACGTCGGCTCAGAAAGGTGACTTAGAAAATATCCTGCATGATTTTTCGGATATTCTCGCAGACAAACCTGGTTCTGCGAAGGGCGTGGGACTACATGCTATTGTTTTGTCAAGTGATGTACCTGTTCGTGTGAAACCTTTTCCTTTGCCATTTGCCAAAGGTGACAAAAATAAACAGATCATTTGGACCAAAGAGTGTCAGTCTGCTTTTGAACATGTGCAAAGAACGCTGAATACGTTTCCCGTTTTGTTACTACCGTCACTTGCAGAGAATTTCATCCTCCGCACAGATGCCAGTTCGCAGGGCATGGGAACTGTGCTCCTTCAAGACAAAGATGGACTTCTTCATCCGGTTCAGTATGCCTGTAAGAAGTTCTCCGCTAGTCAGTGGAAGTACTCCAAGATTGAAAGAGAGTGCCTGGCCATTCTTTGAGGTTGCGAAAAATTCGCAAGATTTCTGACAGGGAGAGAATTCATCCTGCAAACGGACCATAGACCGTTGACGTTCCTGCAAACATCGAAAACCAGGAACAGTCGTCTCTTGCGACGGGCTCTCTCTCTCTCTCTGCAGGAATTCTGGTTCCGTATTGAACCCATTCCAGTTACGTCCAACCTGTTAGAGCTTAACTAGATAACCATTACCTGTCTGTTATTTTACGGAGATATCTGCTGAATGGAATACGTGAAGGGTTTAACCTTGAGATTGTGTGTCAGTATGACAATTTTGTTTTCTACACATGATCTGGTGTGCCAAATGAAAGATTTTTTTGTTCTGTTGTTGTCATTTATATACTCATATGGTATTCTGTAACACACGAACATATCTACCTTAGTGTCATTTGTGTATTGAGAATCCATACTTTCCATTTTTTATTATATGTTGATTAACATGTTTGCCTGGATTGCTTGGCAATCATTTGGACTATTTTTGAGTGCAATTACAAACATTATTTTGATGCATGGTTGCTTTTGATTTTTTTTCTCATGTCGTTATTTCAAATGAATTGTGATTCATTTAACAAAATGTATCAATGCTGTAGGTCTAAATGGTTGTTTATGTGTGTGATCACAGATTGTGCTCTATTGGTTCCAATACAACATGGGCTCTCAACTGTTTGGACAGCCATTGATTTAGAAAACTTAAACTAATGTTAGTTTATGCTATTGATGTAATCCTCAGAACTGACTTGGTTCTCTGACATGATGTCATTTGTTTGTTTGTTTGTTTTGTTTTTGTGTTTTTTTTCTGGAGAAAAAAAGTTGTTTTTTGTGTGTGTTTTTTAACCCGGGTGGGGGGTGTCATGTGCACAGGATGTGTGAAGGTGTTGTGTGCACATGTTGTTTCGGTATATCAACAGTCTTAAGATTGAGGTTAGAGGTATTGGGGTATTGAGAGAAAAAAGAGATCATGTGGTTGTACGGCATCGTTTTATCGGTAGTGGCCCAGGTGAGTACTGCTTGGGAGCGCTGCGCCCGTTATTTAACTTAGCTGGAAAGTTTTATAATCACTTGCTCTACACCAGCCGGGGAAGTCGCATGGTCTGTTTATTTACGGCGATTGAAGACGGATGCACGGCTGATGCATCCCGTGACCCGGCGTGAGATGAAGAATGACTCTGGCGCATTTCCCCATGTGGATGAAGAATGACTCTGGCGCATTCCCCCATGTGGACGAAGAATGACTCTGGCGCATTCCCCCATGTGGGTGAAGAATGACTCTGGCGCATTCCCCCATGTGGACGAAGAATGACTCTGGAGCATTTCCCCATGTGGGTGAAGAATGACTCTGGCGCATTTCCCCATGATGTTATGACTCTATTATATAACCTCAACTGTTGTGAATCGTGGTTTGATTGATCTTCTGTGCTGAGGTTACAAGATAATGGTATATAGTATAAATACGGTGATGATCGATAGTGACAAAACTCCCCATGGTTTATGAATGTTTCAATTGAAGGAGAAACAGTACCAGGTGTTACCTCCTTGGTGGAGAGGAGATGTGTTTGTGTTTATTTTGTGTTGCCTCCCATGTGGGAGGAGGTGTGGATAAGTTAATTTGAGAATTTCAGATTTGTATGTACTAATTATATCTGTTCTCCCGTAGGAGGAGAAGGAAAAAAGAACTTTTCGGTGTTGTATTATTTATTTGACGTGCCTTGGGTGAAAGGAGGGATTGCGCGCGTTTGCAGAGTTTGCTCTGGCTGTGTTGCGTGCGTGTGGCACGACTCCGGGAAGCATGACAATGAGGCAATTTCCGAGTGATGTCACTTCCCGTGATGTAAGTTCCTGTGATGTCTTTCCTTTTAACACTTCCGGGATGATTCATTTCCCCAGTGCTACACTATTACTCACTCAACCAAATATTGTTACACAGCTGCTTTGTA
>JAFLJL010000498.1:37500-92500 GCA_018398815.1 Conus ventricosus | reverse complement strand
TATGTTATTATTCAATGTTGTTTGGAAATTATTATGTGATTTTCTGAAATCAATATTAGCTATTAGTTTTTTCATGCTTTTTTCAAAGGTTTCATTTCCTCTATTACAGATGGCGATCTCCATGACTTAAAACCATAAGTTTTTTTATCTTCCTTTTTGGCATCTGGATTCAAAAAGAAAAACGCTTTCCACTCATGTTGCGCACAAATATTTAAGCTTGCTCTATGAGTTTTTTCATGTAGAGTTGTGGACTGGAAAAAGGTATATTTTTGGTGGACTGCCCAAAGTTAATTTTCTCCATTTTAAATTTAGATTCTGCTAGGCCACAGTGCTCAACGTGAGGAGCAATCAATAAAATCAGAGTTAAAAAAGCCACTCAGAACGTTAAAAGTGCTCAACCAAGTAGGGAGCGATATATATATATATATATATATATATATATATATTATATATATATATATATATATATATTTATATATATATATATATATGTATATATTATATATATATATATATATAATATATATATATATTATATATAATATATATTTGGCCTTGTGTTTGCAATGCTATATGTGCTAAGTCTAAAGGTGAACCTGATGTACACTGCATTCCAATGACCTTAGATGTTCAGAGGAATTTCCATGAACTGTATTACAACGTCATACAAAGTTCAAAGGTTCCTTTGAACTTTCGTCTTCTCCCAGTGAATCTTACACCAAAAGCATTGTCCGCAGTGGGACGTAGCTTAGAGGCATTTTGCTTTTAATTTCAAGATGTGTATTCTCGGTTCTAACCACAGCATTTGATTTCAGCGCGTGTTACTGGTGAACTGATACCACATACTGAGCTCACATACCTGCAGACACAGCTGCCAGAGCTCCCAACCAAGGGAATGAAAGAACTGCACATATTTGTCATAAGATCGAGTTAAATACGAATTTCATGGGTAACGCGTTTGGATATTGCTGTTCTTTTTAAGAGTCCTAACCATTTGTAGCCTCGTCGTTAATCTGAAACATTGTTTTCCTTTATCTTTACGGCTACACAGTGGAGGTGATCTGTTTTTTTAAAAAACACACCTCGCCTGCTGGAACATGAAGATTGTCTAGTCAGTTGTAGAAGCCCACGTTCCGATCTCCGTAGCTGTCAATAACTGGTCTGGCAGCAAGGCGAGCTTAATGTTGATTATATTTGGCCTCATTTATCCGATTTCAAAAGTTGGACGAAATGTTCTCTTGGTTTCCTTTTTTCTTTCTTTTCGTGTGTTTTGCTTTCGAAACGTTATTCTACATTAACTTAAACATGTTCACAATATTAACAAGAACAAAATCTTATGAAAATTTTCCTGGTCCAACCGTGACTCTCTCAATTAAAAAAAAATCAAACTTAAAAAGAATACTTGCATTTAGTTCTCGCATTTTCCAGGCAGGTTACATATCATGTCTATATCCAACCTTTTTTTTTCTACCTTCCCTAACAAAGGAACGGAGTGGCTGATGTATACATAAAGTGTCCATTTCCAACCTCTGTCTTCTTCCTTCCCCAGCAAGGGACTAGAGTGGTTCATGTTGCGTATGGCCAGCTGAAGACCTGGTGGGCTTCGTCAACATCTCTCTACCCCCCGCCCCTTTAATAATAATAATAATAATAATAATAATAATAATAATAATAATAATAAATGTCGGGAAAACGATCAAGATAAGGATGGCAATGACAAATAGAGGACCAGGGTGCTCTGATGGACAACACAAACGTTGCGTTAACTCAAAAACTTAAGAACAATCATCCAAACACTCTGTAAAATGATTGATGCGTTAGAAGAAACTCCTAGATGCCAGAGTGATATGATAGGAAACTTGAGAGAGACGGTTTCGAAACTCCGTGTTGTCACGGTAACAACCAAGCAGCCCCTCCCTCCAGAGGTACTCATGTTGACGCTTTGAAAAACGTCTCCGGCGGGGTCGGCTGATCCAGGGGGTAACAAAGGCTTCAGCCTTGGACTTGGTCTAGAATGTCAACAGGGCAAAACAAAAACAGAAAAGAAATCTTCAAAGCTCAGAAATGACGTCATTTCAGCTCACTGCAAATCTCATCGTCATCATGTCAAGACATCGCATTCAGAACAGCTTCCAAAACGTTCTCTTTCTCCATGACTCTACAATCTCCAGGATTGATGCTCCGGCATTTGGGAGATTCATAGGCCTTCGCTCTCTCATCTAAGTAGGCATACAAGATTCAGAATGTAAGAACAGCTTCAAAACGTCGCTGCAGATGACCATTACGACTGCGTCGTTCTTCACTCTGGTATCAACGACATCAAAGGTACAGAACCAGGAGTGGCTTCTAAGAACTGATCTGTATTGATCAACAGATCAAAAATCAATTTCCAAGGACCAAAGTTGTGGTGAATAAGATTGCCCTGCTAAAGACAAGAGCCGGAAATGTAGAACGGGAAATGTTCAACGCATGTCTACTTTCTGACTTAACACAAAACAATGAATCGGTCCTTTCACATGAACACTTGCCAGCACGAAACAAAAACCTTCATAGAGAGATCCCATCCACCCATCCAACAAATGTACCAGTGTACTGGCAAGAAATTTGGGGCGACATGTCCACCGGCTCTTTTGGGAACGACCCACCAGAAAATCCTTTCCGACGAGGGCATGGGACGAGAGGCACGAGACAAACCCATCAAGTGGTACCATAATCAGTACGAGTTCCCGGTCGACTACCACTACCACAGACCTCACGCTTCATGGGCAGCTCCATCAGCATCAGGGGAATTTGCATAGATTCTAAAACCAGTTTGGTGACAATATTTGAATTAGAACATTTGAGTTATTTTCACCATGAAGCTAGATGATTGTTCTTAAACCACGTAATCGTCTAGTTGAAAATATAGTGGATTCTGCTTAGTCCTGTTGAAAGGTGGCAGCTTTATCAGAGTACCAGATGTGTCTACTCATAGACCCACTGCTATTGATTTGACTTTGGCATCACCAGATTTAGCAGTCAATGCATGCTGGCTAACAGGTGAAGATACCTTTGGGAGTGATCATTTTCCTAGTATTTTGCAATTGAATGCATTGTGAAGATAAGGATATTGACGATATAATTCCAAAATTTCCTAACAGCAAAGCTGATTAGGTTGCCTGTCACCCTCCATTGTTAGCAATGGATCACAACTATATAGATCATGATGATATTGATATGTTTTACGACAATCTGAGCCACGCTATTTTATTAGCAGCTGAAAAATCAATTCCTAAGTGTAGTAAAAATGTAAAAGAAAATTAATACTCTGGTAATGGATGGTGGAATGAAGAATATGCAAAAGCAGTGTCTCTGAAGAAAGCAGCTTATAAAACATGGCTAAGGTACCTAGAGATAAAATTTCGTAGAAATGAAACATGCTAAAAATAACTCCAACAGGGTGATTGCCAAAGCCAAAAGGGCCTATGTTTCCAGTTATCATGTATCTGAAATTTCGGATTCAAAAGATATGCATAAGGTGTGGAAAAAAGAAATAAAGGAGAGATTTAATCTGATATGGCGCCGGAATGGCTCAGTTGGTAGAGCGCCGGACTCGTGGTCCTGGGGTTGCGGGTTCGAATTTCGGTATAGGGGGATTTTTCCCTCGGAGTTAACATTGGTTCTGACTCCATTACCCACACAGTCCTTTGAATGAGACTATAAACCGAGGTTCTGTGTGTGAACGCACGCACAACATCTTGCACACACGTAAAATCCCATCACCAACTTTCGGAAGAGAAGGCCAGTCTGGCCGTTGGTATGGATGACACGTGACACATAGCATGCACCTTCCCCGAAGATGGAGTATGGCTGCCTTAATGGCGGGATAGAAAAGGGTCATACACACAAAACTCCACTGCCTGGCTATACAGGGAGTGTCCGCAAGAGTATCAGCCTGCGTATGCAGAAAGAAAGAAAGAAAGAAATCTGCTATCATTTCTCATTAAAACTAGAAAGCAATGATGTACCAACACCCAAGGACAAAACAGGCGTTTGCAAAGGCATTCTTGGAAAATGATTTGTTGTCTAGTCTAAGTTCAGACATCCAGTCTTACAGATAAAAAGAAGAGAAACAATCTATATACGAAGATCCTGTTCCAGACCAGCGACACTATCTGAATTCTCCTATTTCTTATGAAGAATTGTGTAAAACTCTGAAATCCTTCTCTTCATACAAAACGGCCGTTGGTTTTGATGGTCTCTCATACCAATTGTTAATCCCATTGCCCGAGACCTGGAAGGTGTTACTTCACTCATTTTACACACACACACACACACACACACACACACACACACACACACACACACACACACACACACACACACACACCACACACACACAAGTTGGCAAAATGAAACTCTGCCAAGCATCTGGAAGAGGACAGTTGTGATACTTATATCTAAAACAAGGTAAACCTAGGTCTTTCGGTTGAAAGTGATAGACCAATAGCTCTAATCTCGTCTTGTGCATCATTGTGAAAAAAAGGGAGCATAATCCCAAATAACCAAGCAGTTTTTCAAAAATGTAGATGCACGAATGATCATCTTGTAAAGATTACAGCACACATTAAAAATTATTCTTTTGCGACGAAAAAGCACATTAACTTTTTTTGGACATAGAATAGCGTATGACGGTGTTTAGCATGCACGTCTGCTTTACAAGTTAAAGAATATTGGAATAAGTGGATTATTGTATCAGTAGTTAAAATGTTTCTGAAGTGGACGATTTATTTGCACAAAAATAGGCAAAGTCTGTTCTTCTTTTAAAGACATTGACATAGGGATTCCACAAGGTTCCGTCATAACACCTACCTTATTCAATATACTTATTAATCACCTTCCCAAGGTCATATCCAATGATATATATTTAGCGCAATATGCTGATGATCAAGCCATTCAGTTGAATACCAGTATTAGAAAGCACGCAAAAAGAGAGCAACAAATTATGTAATACATACATATATATATATATATATATATATATATATAATATATATATATATATATATATATATATATATATATATATATATATATTAATAAATATGTTGGAAACAGATAAAATCAAGAAATATATGACTCAAAACGGGCTTTCATTGCCTGGGAAACACACACACACACACACACACACACACACACACAACACACACACACACACACACACACACACACACACACACATGCGCGCGCGCGCGCGCACACACACAACACACAAATAGTTCTTTTCAATAACAGAGAAAATCCTAAGCATTTCCCTCAGCTAGTACTAAAGGACAAATTGTTAGAATATGCACGAAATGTCAAATTTCTGGGTTTGACCTTAACTTGTAAATTAAACTGGTGGTTGTATATTGTGAAAGTGGTAAGTGACGCAAGGCAAAGGTTAAATCTACTAAAAAAAATTATCAATATGTGCCCATGGGGTCAAGATACGAAAACCCCTATTATATTAAGCTACTAGATTAGTTTGATCGAAGCTTATTAACGGGCAACAGGTTTATTTCAGTGCCCCAGAAAACCTGCTGAAGAAATTACAGTCAATAGCAGTAAAATTGTTAAGGTAGCACGTGGTGTCCCCGTACACACGAATGTGTTAAATACTTATGGAGAAGCAAACTTATTACCACCGTTTGATCAACGAAAACTGGCAATGGCTAGATATGTTGCCAGAAGCCTACATGTTTTAAATTCTGTCAAACCTGATATATTTGTAAATTCTGAAAATGACTATCCTTAAAGGGCACAACACCTTACCTCTCTCCAGCCTGTTAGGGATTATACAAATGAAATATTTGAAAAGTGTAACATTGATATTGAAAGTATTTCAGATGTGCCAGTAGTGTCAAGCATGCCTCATTGGGTGCACATCCAAGCTAAATTCGATATAGATTACACTGACATGAAGAAGGTTGATAACATTAACATTCTGTCATGTAAAGCAAAAGAACACCTTGAAACCATGTATCCATACCATCTGAAGATTTTTTTTACAGATGGTTCGATTTTCGACTCATATGCAGGGTTTTGTGATTCCATTGCTGAAGTTTTGTAGATCCTTTTCTCTAGGGAAAGGGTTCTCCATATTTACGGCAGAACTGTATGCTATTCTTATGGCGTTGATTTATATGCGTGACAATATCACTTCTGTCTATTATGTACTTTTTTGGATGGATTCCAAGTCTGCTCTGTATAGCTTGAAAAACTGGGAATCAAAAATAAGAAAAAGATTCACTTTTTGAAATAAGACATTACATACATGTTATTATGTTGTAAGGAATTTGGGTATCTTTTTGCTGGATTCCATCACACTGTGGCATTCCTGGTAATGGAGAAGCAGATAAACGAGCTAGAGATGGTGCGTTAAGAGAAAACACCTGAGAGTAATGAAAGACTGGATGTTCAAGAAATTAATTCGCTATTACAAAAAATGCCTGAACTGTGAACACCTTCCAGAGACGAATGAAATTTATCATGTCCACGATATTCGTCATCTTTTATATACAAGCTTCAACTCAAGCTTTCCCAAAGTGTAGCATGCAATTATTCGAATCTTCTATGAGTGGATCATATTCTTTTTCATTGTTAAATATTAACTTCGTTGCATAAAGAATCGAACGTGGATGTCACTGCAAACGACTCTATCAAAACAATAATCCACAAACCAGAAGTTGTGCAAATAGCAAAAGTGCTGTCCATGCATCAAATTAATAGCTTTTTTAACAATGCTCCCATTCCCCTTGCTCCCCTTTTTAGTCTAATATCATGAAGTGTGAAAAGACTCTAAATTAAAGAACTCACTCACTCACTCACTCACACACGCACACACAGACACGCACGTGCGCGTGGCATGCACGCATGAATGCACGCACGCGCGCGCGCGCACACACACACACACACACACACACACACACACACACACACACACACGCACACACACACACACCCATGACTGTTCATAGTGAGTTATTTAGTGTTGGGAAGCAGGGCACTTAACGCTTCTCCAGCAGTCTCTCCCCCAACGAGGCATGATAAAGAGTTACACTCAGCTCTACGGGCCCGACATCTTTCGTGACAGTCACGATGTCCTCTCACTGCTTCTCCACACAACTGAGAGTCCACACGAATCCCTTAGCTACGACCAGGGCGTCCAGCGACCCGCTAGAGAGGGGTCCTGAAGAGGCCGTCCACTAGTGAGTACCAGGCGAGGACTGGGTGTGTCAACGATCTGCTGGAGGTAGGTCCTGAAGATGCCGTCTGCCAGGAAGTACCAGGGCAGGGTTTCCTTCCAGACGAAGTCCAGCTGTCTCTGGGGAAATAGATCAGGGTCCCCTTTCTCTCCTCGAGAAACAAAGAGCGAGGGGCAGAGATCCAGGAAGGAGAAGAACCCTGTGGTAAAGGGTTAAGTATATTGACTGGAGAGAACAGGAAAAACACGGATTCAAGCTCAACCGCTCTCAACCGGTCTTAACCGGTTTCGAGCGGCCGACCTTGAATCCGTGTTTTCCTGTTCTCTGACTAGTAAACCTACAAACAAACATACTGTGTAGGATTATCCGTTTTCATTACTAATTTACTAAACTTTTCAGATTTTAGTTTTTGCTTAATCCTTTGGATTTCTTGTTTGTCTTCAATAACACCATTTTCGCGCATACATTCATCAAATGCATCTGTACCTTCATGTAAAATAAAACTACAGTTGTTAACTGTTCTCTAAAGTCTTTTAAAACCGAGTTATATTTTTGAGATAAAATCCACACACTTATTCCAGCATGTCTTCCACTGAAGGCTAGTTTTGACAAAGTGTTTCTCTTTTTAACTATGTCTCTTTCTGCCGACAGTCATCTATAATAAATAGTGTCTGCGTTCCTTTAAACGCTCTAATAAAGTATTCTAAACACTCGCTCAGTTTATTGCTAGGATCAACTAAATATATGTTATCATCTGTCCATATAAACCTTCTATCATGATATGCTTTGTTAAATTCAAGTGTTGGACAGAAAAATTACAATTTGATTAAAATTATAGCGATAAACTGTTTGTAATAGGTCTAGGACAAATATTGTTTTTCCACAGCCAGTCCACCCACAAATCAATGAACAATGAGCTCTTTTGGCATAAAGTTTAACTGCTCCATAGTTTTTATAACAGAATTTAATTTAATTTAATCCAGTTATTATATTATCATACTCTCTGTCAAAACTTGTTCAGTATAATAAAACCCTATAAGGCCTAAATGTGTAAGATTAATCCAATTCAGTTCTGTAAGATTGTTTCTATTTAGACTAATATTGATTTTTTTGCTTGTTGTTATGACCTTAATATCCTCACCATTGTGAAGAATGACGACCGTAACTTTAAGACTGTCAACATCTAAGTTTTGCCAGCTAATTAGAATTCCTTTTAAAAGGACGTCACTAACGCCCACAACCCCATCCCTCTCCTTATCTTTAAGACAGAAATTTCAAATATCATTGTGAACGTGTCTCCTAATTTCATTTGTGGAAAGAACTGTAATTTTGTAGAAGCTTCCTTTAAAACTGTTTCTCTTCTGTGGAGGATGTACTGTTTATTCTCATACGGCGTTATTTCAATCTCTTTCCGACTATTGTCCTCGGCATAAGACTTACATGTAAAGGGCCAGAGTTGAATGCTTTTCTGAAACTTTTTTGGCGGTCAAAAAATGTAAATGGGCTTATGAATTCAAATTTTATTTCCCATTCTAAATATGGCTCTAAGTGCCATTTGCTGTCAGGTTTTCGAACTATTTTATATTCATACTGGCCAGCATTATTTGCTTCTACATTGCGCAGTTGTTCTAGTTTAGGAAACCTTTTGCTGTCGCCAACCTCTTTACGTTTATAATCACCATCTTTAGTGTACTCAAAACCATACAAAGCGCCAATCTCACCATTCTGTTCAAAGTCCGCAACGTCTGCAAGGTCTTTTAATTCTAAGGTTATACACCTCACAGGCGCTAATGTAACTCCTGATTCTTCTGGTCCACGCGACATTTTTTAGAACAACTAATTATTTTATTTCTAAAACAATGTGTAGGTTATCACATTTCACAACTTTTCCTGCTTTGTCTGCGATTTTTATATTAAATGATCCGACCCTCCCACAAACTAATCTTTTAAACTGTAAATTAGGGAATTGTATCATTCATAATCGCAATATGCAGCTTTCCCTGACGGAAGAGCTCTTAAAAACATTGAGGGTCTTCCATCATATAAGTTTTCATCAGTGCTCAGCCTCTTCTAAATGAACATAGAGTAATGAATGTAATGCCAAGATCGAGCAGATTTTCCCTCATAAGTAGTTTTGTTTGGCGTAACTCCTTAAATGATAGAACGGCTTGATTAGGCAGTGTAAAGCCTACATTATAGTAGCATATCTATCTAATAGTAAACCTACTTCTTCTTCTTCAGTTGATGTTAACATTGTTCTTCGATTTGCATTGTTAAGTTTGAGAGTAATGTCGAAGTTACTCATTGTTCTTTTAGTGAGCAAACCGTACTACAACCATCAGGATATGTTAACTGGGGTAACTAATTTTCTCTTTATTAACTTTTTATCTTAGTATACTCCTTGGATTCACTTATATTAAACATACGACTTTGTAAAAATCTTCATGGAGTGCGACCGTTCTGGTTCCGCAATCGTTATCAATAGCATGTTCTAAACGTAGGACGGTCTTGAAGTTGTTATTTTACAAACATTTTTTTAAGACAAATTAAAAATGATTCCCTTTAAATATACTGATGCAAATTATTCTGTTGGACGGGCGATACAATCTTAAAAAACTAACAAACTTGATACTCTTGCATTCTGTGACTCAGTCTGACGCTTTCAAGTAACGGGTTAATACTCATTGAAGAGCTATCTTAACAGCCTGTTAAAAACGACCACATCTCAAAAGGTGTTTAGTATCCGATGCAGTTTTATCAGAAGCAGTTATAAAACTTAGCTGTGTTTTGTGCATCAAAACTGGGTGTTGGGAGTGTCGTATGCTGATCATTAAATCACCATGATCCTTGGTGAGGTCCCAGAGTATTCGATATGGGGAGTTTGTATTATACTCTGTTTTGGCAGTATAATTACCATGTCAGACACCAATAGCATTCACGGCAGTTTAGTCAAGCTCTGTCAGGCCGAAGAAGTTTTTGTGTGGATAATGCAGTAATAAGGACAGTCACGTGGTGCCCACCCACTTCCGCCGTAGGAAGATGATTTGGTAGTCAACTCTCCGTAACCTCATTCATCGAGGCCTGCGCCGCAAGGTAACTCAGACCTTGGCGCTAGTGTGGGAAGGCAGGGTGGGCATTAGAGTCTGACATGGTAAGTATTACTAGCCAAACAGGGAGTATAATACAAACTCTCCCTTTTGGCGTCATGATACTGTACCATGTAGACAATAGCAGAATTCATAGGAAAATGCAGGAGTGCGATGTGCCCTAAGTGGTTCTGGGTTACCGATATGGATGCCATTAGCCGCAACAAAGGGTCTCCCATTAGAACCATCAGCCCTGGTCATGGGATGGTACCCTTAATAAATTTTATGAAGGGATTTTCGAATGCCAGAAGGTGCCTCAGGAGGTGGTCGCATGGGAAACAGAGTGTGGATGCTTGCCGATGCGGCGGAGCGTATGAGCTCATGCGCCCTGGGGGGGACAAGACGGGGAGGTCTTGGATGACTGGGAAAGGCCATTCTGAAGTCTTGGAGAGCCACCTAGAGACCGTGCCATATGAGATGATCTTTCGTGTTATGGGGTTGATGGAAAATAAGGAAGACGTCTTTGCGAAACGAACCTGGGCACATATCTGCCGGCGAGCGTTCCAGTAGTGTGTTAGACATCGAAGAGGGGCAAGGGGCTATGTCCGAAGAGGTGTCTCCCCCTAGTGTATCCGCAGCGGCGCGGATGACGATGTAAGGAAGAGGCACTATGGTTTTTCCTGGTTCTTAGCTAGGAATTCGGGAAGATGGAACTAAGGAGAGACGGAGCGTCTCTGTGGAAGGCAAAGTCTCTGGGTCCCCGCTAAGGGCATGGATCTCGCCACGACCTTCTGTCGGACGCGAGGGCGAAGGAGGGAAAGGGAAGTCTTATTAGACAGAAGGTCGATAGGGAAATGGAGGAGACAGGCTCAAAGGGGCGTTTTGAGGACGTAAAAGTACAGTGAAGAGGTCCAACAGGGGAAAACAGTCTAGGGGATTGGGCCTCACGAAGAGCAGCCCATGGGAGAAACTCTATGAGAAGGAAGTCTTCTCACAGGAAGGTCCGCCCATTTGGGCGGATGGTCGTGCAGATGGCCGACCTGTAGCCCGGATGGAGCTAGCAGGGGGTTAGGTGGACAGAAAATTTCCCTATATGGATTATTGGAGGGGCGATTGTGAGAGCAGCATTGTTTCGCTCCATGAGACCATTTCCTCCATCTGTAATCGTAAAGGGACTCTGTGCTAGCTCTGCGAGAGGAAATGGCTTAGGTCCACGGAGAGAACTGTGAGGCCCCGGCGATGGAGAGGATACTGAGGGGGACGGACTGGGACCTGTCCATTCGAGAGGTGCGATTTAGATGCTCGCAACCGGGGCTGGCACGAAGCCTGGCGTGGAGAGGAGAGCATCTGGGGAGGTTGGGCCGTTGGGAGACCCGAAACGGGGTTTGCCCGAGCACTGGTGTTCAATGGAGAGGGGGTGCGTGAGTGAGGGACTTGAGGTCTAGGGAACCAAGACCTGAGTAGGGGCCAGACGGTGGGCTATGAGATTGAGCCTGGGTTCTCGAGTCTCGCCTTCCTGATCACCTTGTAGGAGGATCGGGAAAGGGATGGGAATGCGTAAGCTATGAGGCAGGACCAGGGAAGGGATAGGGCCGTCGATGGCGAAAGCCCGGGGGTCCGGGACTGATGAACACCTACACTGGCAGACGATGGTTGAACGCCCCCCCCCCCACCCCCCCCCCCACCCCCCCCCCCCCCCCCCCCACCCCACCCACCCACCCCCCCCCCCCCACCCCCCCCCCCCCCCCCCCCCCCCCCCAGGTGCAAACAGGTCGATTCATGGGTCTGAAACATGTTCCCCACGGTTGTTAAGGGTATGCATGCTGGGGTCATATTCCGTGAGGAGGACAATTGGGAGAGGCTGAGAGTGTCTGCCAGGATGTTGTGTGTCCTGCTAAGTGTCTCGCCGCGAAGGGTGACCCTGCGTTGAGACTCCAGCGGAGGAGGGCCTATGTACGGAGGGTGGGAGAGGCCGATGGCATGCTGTGCCCCCCCCCCCCCTTTGTTTGATGTAACAAGCTGCCGAAGTGTTGTCCGTGAAAAGGAGAACGAATGGTGGGAGATATGATCATTGGAAGTGGAGGAGGCGAGCCTGACCGCCTCAGTTCCAAGATGTTGATGTGAAGAAGAGCAGTGCAGGGATCCCAACCCAGAGGCGTCGACTGCTCTCAAAATGGGCCCCAGCCCGAGTTGGAGGCGTCTGTGTAAAGTTCCAGGGCTGGGAAGGGAGGGAGAAGGGCAATCGGGGGCCAGAGGTGATGGGCTGAGATCCTCCGTGGCCAAACGACCAAGGCCCTAGGGGAAAGGTTTGGTTCCAGCAGTCGTTGGTCTGGGACAACGAGGCGGCGTACCCTCCTGAAGCTGTCGCCTTGGAAATCTGCCTAGGGGAAGAGAGGACGAAAGGGACTTTTTATCCCAGAGGGAGGAAAGTGTCCTCGACCGATGTAAGGGGGAGAGTTCGAAGGTGGGAGATGAGGTCGAGTAGGCGCGCGGAACTCTCCGGGGTCGGAGACGACTACCATGGACGGTGGTCTTGATCGAAGCTCCATAGCCCGAAAGGTGAATCGCTGACTGGGCGAGAGAGCTCGAATTTGGAGGGGTTGGTGACGAACCCCAGAGAGGAACAAACGGGTAGTGTTTGGACAGGATGGGGGTAGTGTAGAGGTTGAACTAAGTGTCACTCCTCCTACCGTCCGCTTGAAAGACTGGACACAACGAACGCGGTCAAAAGAGTAAAATGATATGAGCATGTGCTAGTGTGGCGATGTCAGCATGGAGGTGTGTTGTTTTCGAGCCATAGTTGCCAAATAGAGCGCGATCTTTGCACACTGGAACATAGAAAGTAATGTTGTTTTGTGGATCCTTAGCAACCAGAGTACTGCTTACCTTGACCCGGTCCTGAAATGACACTTTCCTGACATATCGATTGCCTTGAGAACGACGGGAAAATGGCGGAAGCAAGTATCGCGTTTAACGCAAATGAGACTATGGAAATAGGACGAGACCTTGAGAAAATTCAATACTTCAAGGCGAGGCGTAGTCTGTAGGCTAGGGCCGTTTGTCGGAACCCATGCGGGAAAAGGGAGGAATGCATCCAGTTCTACTGGACCCCGATCTTGCCAGACGAAGACGTAGGACCGTGTATGTAGAGAGACGAGGGGGGATATTAGGGCGTTTGGCGGGCCGTGCGGTCGTGGGAGGTTGACTGCCTGGGATAGGGTTGAAGCGGGAGTCAGTCTCCTGGTGTCGCAAGTCGAATAGCGCGAACAGCCGATGGTCCTGCCCAGGGAGCACGCACAAGCCGACTTGAGCGCCTGGAGAGGCTTGCGGCCGTGACAGGCACGGCCAGAGAAATATTGGCCTGTTGATAGTACAGAATCTCTTCACTGCCAACAGGCAATTAAAATGACTCCTGGCTGCGCAGTCCGCCGCAGCTGAAAGGTGATGCGATATCTTGTGAATAAGAAAGCGATCAGGGGGCTATCAAAACACGCTAGAGTCTGTCTCAGTGTCGTCAGAGTCTGAAGACACATGAGGCAGTTGCCGTCTGTGGGAGGGGGAAAGGTTGGGTGAGCCGAGAGGTCGGCAGGGGAAATGGCAATTCCCTGGTGAATGGATTGGGCAGACAGAGGAAGCGGGAGAGGAGTAGGGGCATGCCGTAGTCCTGAGGAAAACTCCTACTGGAGCTGCGTTAGGGGCTGACAGAAAGTCAAGCCCGGGGATGGACGCTGTGCACATGGCGAAAGGTGCCGATCTGTCCACAAGGGGATGAGGTCTGGGCGGGGGAGCGACTCTATTGGCCGGTGATAGTGGGAGGGGGGGGAACCGGCCGTAATGGCTAAAAGGAGAAAATGTTGTCAGAGGGAGGGGATTCCTAAAACACACAAGATCTGGGCGCCAGACTTCCAAGATGGAAGGTCTCCAGACTGGGGGGAGGAGCCCTCAACAGTCCTCAGGTGTGTGCTCAGGTTCCTTGAAGGGGTTGTTCAGATCCCCTTCGGGGGCCAGGACAGGGCATTTGTGCGTGGGAGTCCCTGCCCCTTTTCGTTGGGTAGTGGTGGGAATACGAGGAGGGTCCCTGGTGGCCATTTTCTCGGCAGGCAGATAGGGGAGCGCGATCGGACAGCGGCCCGAGAGGGAGGGGGGACCCAGGTCGGTTCAGCTGAAAGAAGCCGGATGCCACCTGCGACCAGAGATGGAGTCAGATTGGGTCGTCCTGCCCTAAGGCCACTGGTTCCTCTCGGGGGGGATGGTGCCGGGTCCCCGTGGGAGGGAGTACGCATGGGCTGTGGCGGCCCTGGGGAGGGTTTCCCGGGGTACCGGGTGTAACCTGGGTGCACCATGGGGTGGGTAGCGAGAAAGGCGAGCTGTCTTGTACGCAGGGGGAGAGCCTGCTCTGCGTTCTCTGGGTGCGGTTCCATGCCAGCCTGCATGGCAGGGTGGCGGAGGGTGGCATGGTAGCAAAGCCCCCTGGACCGCGTGGAAGTGGACTGGGGAAGGCTGCGGTGACGAGCTCCACTTCAAGGGACAAAGGTTACCACTAGTCCCGCCTGGTCGATCCTCCCGGAGTGAACGGGACTGCGGACGTTGCCCAATGTGGAGCGAAAGAAGTCCGCTCCCCAAGTCCTTGTACCTTGGTGAAAGTGAGACTGTCGATCGGCGGGGTGGTCGACGTCGGGGGTGAGGGCGCAGAATCCGACCTTAGTCGATGCCTTGCGTCATGAACCGGAGTTGTGGTCAGTGGGGGAGACCCACCAAAGACTGCCCAACAACTCCTCTCCGGAAAGAAGTGAAGTGATGAGCTCCTCGAGACCAAGTGGGGCTGCACTTGGACACGGTTGGGAGCGCAGTGATGGGACAGCGTGACGGTAGTGGGGGGCGGCTAACGCCACGAGTTCATTGATCGAGTGACGGGCGGTGTACAGCCGCGAGTCGTCACCCGTGGGTCCGCGCTCGTTAGTAAGGTTCCCGGGGGCGAGGATCGCGGGCGCACGCCTATCAGAGAGAGTCTCTGTGGCCGACGAGGCCGCGAACATGCGATATGGCCCAGGAGCAGGGAAAGATTTGACCGGGAGGCTTTAGGGGAGCCTTGCCTTTGGATTTTCTAACAGTGTCGAAAGAAAAACAATTGGCCATAACGGCCCGTATTTCTGTTCGCTTCCGAACGACAACGATCGTGTGTAGCCGGACGGGACAGATGAGGTATCGTAACGATGGTCGCGCGTCCCATGCGCAGGCCCTCCTCCACACGGCCGTACGTCATCATGTTTGAGTGTGGGCGAGCGGATTGTCCCTGGATTCGACACGCGGGTCCTCCGGAGGCAAGAGAGAGACTCACGAACAGAGGCAGCGGTTGACCCGTAATGACCTTCAACATGTTGGGCATGGTGCGAGGACAATCACGGAACGCACGATGCAGAGAGGAGAAGAGGTGGATGAGGATTAGAAAAGAGTCGGACCCTCTGGAGGGGACTGGGAGTGCGGTATAAATGATGAAATGCGCGAGCCGAGAAGCAAGCACAACGCTCGGAAAACATTGATGGGATAAAAATGTTTACTAATGGGGGTTATTCTAAGGGAGCAAAGTTGGTAGATAAAGAGATCGCAAGACATCTTATACCTGTAATCAAAGATAGTAAGGTACAGGGAAAGAGCCCGGGGAGGAAGGCCGAGTACCGCAAACAAGGTGTGTGAGGTCGGCAACATGGCGGTGACGGCAAACGGCGTGGCAATTCGAAGCTGGCGGCGATTGACGGGAAGGGATCGCTCGTCAAGCGTGACGCGCAATGGCGAAGAGTTAAATACCTGGTGTACCTTGTAATCATGCTAAGGAGGTACTAATAATCGTGCACCAGTGTTATGTAGTAGATAGGAGATTCGATAGGACCATTGATCTACCAGCGATAAATCTGGTAAAAATAAATGCGCCCCATAGGCAATCAAGGGTCGTACTTCGAAGATCGAAAAGAACGGAAGGCGAAGTCGCGAGTGCCGAGACAAAGGCACAAAGGGGGGGAGGGGGGCGGTTAAATCGTTTAATAAACGCCCCAAACAAAGCCCCCCCGGTCAAGAGAAAAAAGGGGAAGCAGAAAGCCACAAAAAATAACAAACACAAAGCTTCTTAACACAAGGAAAAGAGAAGGCGAGACAGAGAAAGATTTATCTTGTTGGACGGCGGGCCCGGGGAAGAATGAGTCGGGATTTTGACACCGGCTTCTTCCTACGGCAAGCGGGTGGGCACCACGTGACTGTCTTTTACTGCATTCCACACAAAAACTTCGGCCTGACAAGCTGCTAACTGCCGTGAATGCTATTGTCTACATGGTACATATAGACGCCAAATTCATTTTTATTCCCCTTTCAACGTATTTTACTGAACGCAAACCATTGCCAAATGCAAACCGTTTAATCCATTCAGCAACAGAATAGCATGAAGGTTTTTGAAAGGATTGAAACGAATTCAATATTAATGTTAAGACAGACTTTAGACAAAATTGACCGCAATCAGGCTTAGGCACCCCTTTTTTTTTTGGGCGTGACAGAATAAACTATGACTGGGATCCCCCTTACACATCTTTCTCTTCAGGCCAGGTGTTCACCTTGGGTCCATAGAAAATTAGCATAAACAGCTGGACAACATTTATCTTGACATTTTAAGGCCTAACAAAGGGGGAAAAAAAAATAAAGACTCGTTCGACTTTCGTTTGGTTTTGCTGGTCGAAAACGAGTCGGCAAAATATCTTTCGGGTTTTTGATGCAAAAAAAACAAAATTTTAGCAAATTTAGAGACGCCATTAATTTACAGTTGATTTCCTTAAGAATAAAAAGGTACCAAAATGTTTTACAATACGAAGATCGAAATAGATTTTGCTGTTGGTACGGTTTTATAAAACAGCTTTTCGGACCTCAGGCTCCAGAGGGGCACAATAATAAATACAAAAAAAAAAACCCTTTGTGGCACAATGAACAGAAGGTTGGGAAAAAAAAATAAATTCTGGCCAGAAATATTGCAAGCAGAAACAAACAAGAGACCCCCAAGAATAAGTCATCCAATCCCCAAGGTCCAAAGCCTAAAGGCCTTTGAAGAGCGGATCTGTTCGCGGACATAAATAGAAAAGACGAACTTTTTGTTGATTAACGGGCATAGGTTTAACCGGTCTTTATTTTATAAATATTAACCCAAAATTAAGAGAACTAATGTCCAAAAGTGCCGGCCTAAAGCCAATACTTTCCCCTGCAAGACAAAAGCCAGCTAACAACACCCCCAAATATACCCGAAAGCGCCCATGGCTTTACGGGCTAATTTTTTTAAAACCCGCAAGAGATCAAGTTTTTTTTTTTCCCCCAGTTTTATCGGGCGGTGATGGAGGCGAGGGGCGGGGAGGACGGGGCTTGTTCGCCGCCGCCTGAAATTTCCATCCCCAGTGACTTATTGCAAATCCAAAGGGGCCTTTAAAAACGCTTACTAATGTACTCCTTGCTCTTAAACGTGTTGGTTCTTTTTTCTGCTAGCGTTGTCTTCATAAAAATTTTTTGGATAGTTTTCTATTCGTCATTTTGAGTTCGAAATTGTTCTGGGTTAGTAGAAAACCCTTTCTAGTCTTGCGCTCTTGTTTCAAATCTTTTAGTTTTGGGGGTTTATTTTTTTTTAAATATCACCCCAAAAGTTGGCGTCACCCCGCCCAAGAGTTTTTCTTTTCTTTTTTTATGCTCATCTATTTCACCAGTTTTGCTAAATTGTTTGTTAATTCCCCTCTAATGGTTTTTTAAAGCATGATAAAGGGGCCCGCTATTTCTCGCATGGGTAAGGGTGAGTCGTGTAATTTTTTATGCTGTTTTTCTGAAAAACTGGTTTTGTTTAAATGCATTTTTTAAATTTTCGTCGCCGATTGTTTAATTTTTTTTAAGTTCCATTTTTTGTTTTTGGTTAACTGTCGGGAGTTCCTGCGTGTGTTTTGAAGTTTAGAAACTGCCCCCCCCTTAAATTTTCGGTCTAACAAGCCCAAGGCGATTTGTCTTTCACACTGAGTCTTTGTATAATTGTACTATGGGTAAAAACTTGATGGGTTGGTTTATTTTAACCGAACAAGTGCCCTGATCGTTTTCACGACAAATACCTTTTTTAAATTCAAATCATTTGGGCTATAAATTCGGGGGGTTCTTGACCAAAACTTTGGTAAAAATGATCTGCCCTTGGGTTCTGTTATTCATCCCACATTAGAGCGTTGAGCGATGTTGTATCAAAGGGATCATTTCACTCATGTCGTCTCAGGATCAAAAACTATAATTCTTCCCTTCAATTCCTGCCATTTTTTTAAAAAATTTTTAAACTTTTTATTTTGTTTATAAAAAGTCGCAAAACATAGGGTTTCAATTCTTGACCCGCATAGAAGACTGAAAAGCCCTTTGGCGTAAAGGGAAATAAACGGAATTTTATTGTTCCAAATAACCATTACTTTTGATCAGATCAAATTCTTACTGTCAAATTCCGCCTAGGAGGGGATGAATTTATTGTCCCAATCTGGGGCGACTTACTTTAAAAATAAACCGAACAACAACAGACCAAACAGGACTTTTTTACAAAATCTGGGAGGGGCAATTTTAAGAAAATTTCTATAAAATTGAGGGGGCAAGAAAAATTTTCGTTACATAATGCAGACTATTTTAACCCCTATTCTGATTATGGCAAACCGGGGGAATGAAAGGAATATCTTCTTTCAAGCCCCCCAAAAAAATAATGAACCTAAAACAAAAATTTAGCGCCGCAGAGAAAAGCGGCAAAAAGTATGTAGCCGTAAGAAAAGCGGGGAAAATCGCTTTTCCATCCCCTTGGTTTTTGAGTTGAAAGTGCGCAGCGCCATATTTTCAAGGAGCATTAAAACAGATTGCATATGAACTAACTTTAAGATACAAACGGTTATCAATCATCAGCACCGAAGCAATGACAGTTTTTCTGACAGCGCTAGATTTTGACATGTTAGAACCCTCACTTCAACGATTACAACAATATCAGAAAAATTAGAAATTTAAATTACAAAAAGAGTGATTCACCTTTCTACAATCCAAAAGCAGGGCAGACACTAATGGAATTTTAGTTTGTGTCTCAGCAAGATCACTCAAAGGTATTTTATTGCTTCGAAGATGAAAAACCCTTTTAAAAGAAACAAAAAGTTTCTTTAACCCTAAAATAATAAAGTACAATGTTCAATTGGGGGAGTTTAACCAAATCTACGCTAGGGGGCTTAAACCTTATCACATTTTGTGAAATAAAAAAAAGTTTGGTGGCGGGGGGCATAAAAAGCCCCCAACAGTAGCCCTTGTTCTAAAGATCTGCACCTCACTGTTAGATCGATGATTATTTAAAAACGAAATAGGGTTAGGGGATTACCAAGGCAACAGAGGATAATCATTACATGGAAGGGGAGAACTGTTAAAGACATAATAAACTTTCAAATTTTGAAAAAGAAAAAATGACGATAAAACCGTTAATTTTAAATTTTTTTTTAATTTTTGATGCGCACTAAATATTCAAGAAAAAATTTAAAAATATAAATTACTAAAATATTTTAATTTAAAAAAAAGAAATTCTGTTCAGGTTTATCCGAATGGCCTACAGCGCCAAGTCGCCAAAAGAAGAGATTAAAACCCCCTTAACAAAAAAACCTTCAATTAACCCAAACCATTACACAAATGCAAAAAAAAATTTGAGCGGATTTTCAAAATACGCAAAACCCAAACGAAGGTTTCGCTGCCTGTAATGCTGTTACATATGTTAATACGGAACCAACGTAATGCACATCACGGGAACGAGTGTTGGTCTTTAACGGGGTTTTGGGCACCCGCACTTTACCTGTGGCGGTTTTTTGTCTTTGCTTTTGGCGTTGTTCATTAGCTGAAAGTGTGCTGAAAAAAATTTAAAAAACGAAACCCAAAAGCACACAGCAGGGTTAAATAATAACACTAAATTAGTTGTTCAAACTGACAAAAAATAAAGCACTAGTTGACTAAAACATCAGGGACAAGAAATTCCGTTTACAGGCCGTTTTTGATGAAAAATAAAAGACAAAAGTTTGATCTTCAAAAAAAGGCAAGGGCAAGTTTTCCAACAGCCAACCCCCCGGGAAAAAAAAGGAATGTTTAAAAAAGTAAACGGAAAATTAAACCTGTTTTAAACAGCTCCAGTAACAACTCAAAGGGCTTTATACTTTAGTTTATGAGTCCAAAACACAAAAAGACCCTTGATATTGATTTGATTAAGTTTTTTTTTTTTTAAATAAAAATTTTGATTTAGAAAAAAAAACTCAACATGGATAAAATATATGAAACAAGACGAATTGTTTGAAGGAATGCTAAGGGGGAGCGTTTTTCAAAACTTTAAAAGATGTTAATCTAGAAGTCATTGATCCAACAAACTTCGGCAAAATGTTTGGGTGCTATTTCTCAAGTTCCCCGGAAACAACAATAACCCCCATTTTAAAGTAATGTTAGCGTTTTAAACGAAATATTAACAATAAAAGAAAAAAATCTAGAAGTTGGGGCTCAACTAAAAAAACAGGTTTCTCTTTCTCAAAAGACTTTAAAGCCTGTTGGGCAACCAACTGCTTTACACATTTGATGTGGGGCCCCTGAAGAAGCCAAAAAGAGAGGGTCTGGTTTTCAGAGGGCGAAGTCTTTGAGATCAATTAAAACAGGCTAATATGAGCCACGTAGGCAAGTCTTTCATTCACTACCTCCGCATTAGTCCAAAAAGAGCAGTTAAAAAATAAAGAATTAGAAACAAATGTTTTTTTGTGTGTGTTCTTGCAACTCATTACGTCCCAAAAAAGCAGAGGAGTAACTAACATAACCTTTCATCAATGATCTTAACTTTAGTGGAATACCCTTTTCCTTTTTGCGTGGACAAAATTTATCGCTTTAAAAACAAAAAAAAACCAATAAGTTTAAAAATTTTCACATGGGATGAGGAAACAAATCGCAACCCATCAGAGTATCCCAAAAAAATCCCATCGATGGCGAACCGACAAAAGCCGTTACTTACTACATGTTTTCGCCAACGGGCACCCCATTAACATTGATCGAGCAAAGAGTAACTAATGCGGCATAATTTTAAAACAAAAAAATAAACAAGAATTTGTAAAAATTTTTAACAAGAATTCCATTGTTCAAGCGCGAGGAAAATAAGAAACATTGTATCGGGCCCCTTGACTGTAATACGAACTAATTAACGCCCCCCCCGGAAACTAATTAGTTTTAAGAATGGAAACCGCTGCAAACAAGTCCTACATTGTTTACCCAACTTTTGAGCGTTATTGTTCCTTTTTGAAGGCCCCAAAGCCAAAAACTTCCTAAAAAAGCCTTTGGGAGTAATCACAAATTTGTTATTTGCCTTTATTTTTTTAGGTCGGATGGCGTTCATTCAAAGCCAAAATTATATAGGGGCCTAATGCTGAGAAACTTCTTAGAAAGCTGCAGCAAGTGAAAAAAGGGCCGTTTAATAAACTAAACTTTTCGAAATCATAAAACGCCTGAAACCCCCAACATTTTTGTCACCCCCACTGTTGGATTGTGGTTTTGGCCTTCATCAGACGAAGCCCAAACCAACAGGGGCCTTGGCGGCCAGGGTAAGAGACCAGATCACATTACGAAAGTTTCAGAGGGGAAACGCACAGTAAAAGAATCTTAATTAAGTTTGATCCTAAACTGGAGGGTGCCAATCTTCTTTCATAAATTTCGGGTTACGACTTCATCTTATAATGAAACATAGACGACGCCCTTTAGGTAAAATGCATTTCACATCATCAGAAAAGTACATGTGTTTCACTTTAAATAACAGCTTTTTTTGACTCATGCAACACATATGGGATCATTAGATCACTGGGAGCCTTAAATTCCTCCCAAAACAAAAATATTTTACCCAACCTTTTAAAAGGGGGTTTACCCTTATGATACTTTAACATTGGGGGAAAAGGGTTTTTGAAAACACTTCCGCCTAAAAAAGCGTTCTTTTCTATCTTAGAGGAAAAAGGGGATTAGTGATTTGATTACAGCATGCTCAAGATGGGTTTGGCAAAGTTGATTGAAAACGATGGGGAGACTTCAAGCATACTTAAAGGCCCATGTAGTTTTTTTGGCAAACTCTTTTAAAATTTTTAGAAAAATGCATGAAACAAAACGCCGGATCCTGCCATTATATTTTCTGCACCTGGGATGAGCTGGGTGCTTTTTTAAAAATTTCTGGATACAAATTGATTATTTCAATTTACCAATGATTCAATATTGAAAACGGGTTGCGGGAGGAAATTTGTATGGGTCGCATCATTACTGTAAAGCAAACAAAAAAATACTTGGACGATTTTGATCCAAGTAAAAGGTCTAACTACTCATTATTTAGATGCAAAAAAATCTGTATGGGGTTGGGGGTATGGGACAATACTTCCCTTACGTAACTTTTAAAAAGTACACAGGGGGTTTTGAAAAATTCAAAGATTTATAAAAATGCATACCTTTCAGTGTTAAAAGAGGTTTTTCTAAAGTTGACTTAGAAACCTCAAAACCCATGACCTACAAATGACTACCCATTACTGCAAAGTTCTAAAGACGAATCCAAGAGAGCCGCCTAAACTTTTTGGGTAACTTCGCGGCAAAAAAAATTAGTCTTATTACAGACTTTTACAATTTTATTTTTGACATGTTTTTAATTGCGGTGTTCATCGACAATTGCTTTTGTCAAAACAGTTCAGAAACCATACATCATGAGAACCGATTCAGAAAAATCCCCGATGCTTCAAAAAAACTTTTTCAAGCGATGAACAACAGCTGTTCGGAAAAAACAGGAAAATCCCAAAGCGCAAAGATGTCAGAAGTACCAGAGAGAACGAAGCAAATTTAAACTGACTCAAAACCTAAAATATCAGGACTTTTTGAAATTTCATGATGGGCTTTTTTTGGGATAATGTGAAAAAAAGAAAGTCAAATTGGGCAAAACCCGTTTTTATCGGTTTTTAAGTTTTTGAATTTATAAAGCTTTTTATGTTAGAATTCTTTTGACTATTTAAACCCTTGTATCCCGAGTCCAAGTGCTTTACACAGATACGGTTTTTTTATAGAAAACCCACTAAACATCAAAAGCATGGAAATAGAGTGGCTAAAGGGCATGCGGATGGTATGATACTCTATTACCCAAAGATTCGCCTTTACATTCATCCTTAACAAAAGGTTTTAGAAAGATGAAGGGTGAATTATCTGGAGGGGTGATTAAGGAGTTTGTTTGGGGTTAAGGCGAAAATGTACAGTTTTCGGCCAGGAAAAAAACCTTAAGAAAGCGAAGTGAAAATTCGCATGTTGTGCAGTCAAACATATCACAGACAACACAAAGAACATTGTTGACAATAAGACTTTTTATCATGACAACGAAAATACGATCTAAACTCAGATCAACACAAGTTTTTAACAAAAAAAAACATTAGATAGAACAGACACTAAAAGGGATTTTTTAACCAAAATTTTCATATGCATGGGGCATGGGGGACCGCATAAACAGGGGGGGGTTTTTATTTTCATCAACTTTTATTTAAAATCAATCATGCTTCATCAATTCATCTAAAATTTTTTTTATGTTGTTATTTTTCGAATTTTTTTTATTATTTTAAGATATTCTTTTTTCCCAATTTGGGATTTTTTAGTTTTTAGGGATTGGATGGGTTTAGCATGCATTGATTAATCTTCGAAAATGTCCACCAAATAGCAGAACACGCATTAAATGATTCCCGTGTCATTTTCAAGGTCTCTTCCTTTATTGTTCTTGCTTTCGTCCTGAGCTTCCATTTTAGACTCAAATATATTTATGTAAATTAAAAATTAATTAAGCAACTGGAACTGTGTTGGTGGGATTATCTGCAGTTCTTCCTTCAAAAAAAGATCTTTGAGGAGCTGGCTGTTTTGTTGTGTCAGTTTCTTGTAAATAATACACGGGCGGATTCATTTTTACAATTCTTTTTATTTCATATGGATCAACACTCCAAACTGATCTGTTGCCCTGATGCGAGTGTCCCCTCTGCTTCCCCGGTAAATAAAGGTACCTTACTTTCAAGCCAAACGGTAATAGTTTGCCGGATGAACTGACGTCGCCTTCAACAACATTTATTGTTTTTCTTTGATTGCTTGTACGGTTTTAGCCCTGTTAATTTAAATTCTTCATTATTCATTGCGCGCAAAACTGAGGGCAGTCTTCTAACCCATTCTGTGTTGCAAGAATTGTCAATCAGCTCTCTGTGATACTGGTAGGAAAAACGTCTTTCAGATAACTGTTTGTTAAAGTTTTCAACTAAAGCCTGTGATCTGTGAACTCCCGGAATGCCTCTTTTAATGGTAACTCTATGTTTTAACAATAATTGATTCACTCGACCTATCATCGATTTGAATCATGCGACGATAAGTTAGGGGGCCTCGTTGGTATATCAGTTGTATGGCAACAACAACAGCAGAAGAAACTCTTTTGTGTTAATGGTTCCGCATCTTTGTATCTTGAAGCTATGTCAATGACTGTGAGTGTGTACTTAAAATCTTTTTCGTCAAATCGTATCTTGGGGTAATATAGAAGGTCCATTTGATGGGTGTCGTTCGGTATTGTATTCACAAAGTGCGGTCTCTGTATTCATCTAGGTGCAGGTAAATAAATTTGCCAAATCGCTTGTTTAGATAACCATTCCTTTGCTGTTTGTTCACTGACTCCCGCTGCTTGGCTTAGCTTTTTTATGCCGTGATTCCCTTCCAATATCCTTTTGGCGAATAATGATTTTGTTCATTTTTATTCAGCCAATATTATGCGCAACAAAAACACAACGGTCATACAAAGACGATAAACACGATTTCTTGCATCTTTTGTTTTTCTGATGGTTGATAAAAGTCACTGAATATTGGTGGGGGCAATGTCTTGATTGGTTTGCCTGTTACAAGAAAATATTCTTTTATTGCTTGATCAACATCTTTAAATGTGTAAGCTGCATGTCCCTGTTTTTTCAGTTTGTCATTAATGAAATCTAGCTGCTCAATTCTCTGCTTTTCATACGCAGCTTGTGCTGCAGCTAGCTGCTCCATAGCTTTGTTATGTCCCTTTTTCTCTCGCCGTCATCCCGTAGTTTACTAAACGCGTAATTACTTCCGCTAAAAGCAAGCGCATTAACCACAGCACCACCTATCATCATTACGAATGAAGCCATTTTTATAAATGTATTTTTTATTTTACATATTTATACTGTCTGGAATTATTCCTTGCTTAACAAGAAAATCTTTTGTAGCAAACGAAGCTGTAATGATAGCAATTAGCTTTGCTGAATCCTCAAAGTCTAGTTTGCCAAGATCTGCTGGTTTAATTTTTAACAAGCTTTTACCAAGCATTTTGTATCCTATACTTAGACCACCAATAACAGCAGAATGGTAAACAAGATGGTAACAGTCTTTTCGGCGCTCATTTTTTAAAACAAAATATAATTATATTTAGTAATAAAACATGAACACCGATGATCTGCTAAACATTCCTAAACTTATGATTACAATGACCAGGTTGACGACCAAGCTATTATGCCCAAAAAGGAAAGGCTGTATTCTTTGGCAGCATGTGGAAAAACAAAACAGTTCCTCGGAAATGAATTCAGCATAGAACAGATTCAACAGGATGTCGCCGCAAGACATTGTAAAGTATCATAACAGGTATGAAGCGCAACTAGGATCAAGAATGGTAAAAAGCGTCGGGCAAACGGTTCTTAGTTTGTACACTAAACTAGTTAGTAGATTTGCACCTATTGATTCTGAACAAGATTTTATGTATGATTTAACGCAGGATCCAGTTTTAACAAAGTCATTAGAGTCTCTAGGATGTAATCTATATTACAGATTTGGAACATTACTGTCGCTATTAATCATGGGATTAATTACTTTTAATCACATAGATTTTATTTCCCTTAAAAATGACCGAGCCAGAAAATCAGCAGAATCAGAAAACATTGAATCAGGTGAAAGTGGTCAGTAAAAAACCTCATCCTGAACAGCAGCAGGAAAAAGATTAGCAGAGTGGAACAAACAAACAAAATTAAAGGTACAAGCACAGAATGAAAAAGTGCCAGAGCCGCAGCCAGTTGTTTCAATGCCGGCTATAAAAACACCAGAACAAGAACAAGTTGATTCAAGGGCTACAGCACCAAAGCCTTCATGGAATATTGAACTTAAAAACTGTTGTCATTTTTGGCGCCCTTGCTGCTGTTGGGGGCGGTTATTACGGTTATAAAATATATAAACAAAGACACCAAAAAACAAAGCAGTCCAAACAATCTCTGCCACTAAATACAAAATCCGAACACAAAAGTATGCCAGAACCGCCAACAACAAAAGATCATTTTGATCCATTTCAGATGCAATAATATTTTAAGAACTTAATTTTAAATTTTTTTGTTTTTTTGATAAAAATAGATCATGGCAGATTATTATTTGTTTAAAATGATGGAGTCAATAAATAAAGACATGGAGTCTATAAAAGACATTTCCATAGACCAGAATTGTAATCAATGTGGTTGCTTACGATGTAAGAACTTCATTAAGATCAAATGCTAACCGATCCCGCGCCAAGGACGCTGAGCAAGACATCCTCAATGATGACGCGTTTTTTGAGGCGTGTGTGTACTATATTAGACATTTACTATTTAAGACAAAAACATAGATTGTATTGTTTTTTCTGATAATTATAAGATAACTTGAATAAGGACTTGGCTGTACTTAAAGGATGACTTAATTTAAGAACTTGAGGTGACTTGATCAAAAACTTGGAAGTTACTTGGGGATGATTTGAGTAAGAACTTAGAAGTGACTTGAGTAAGAACTTGAGGATGACTTGAGTAAGAACTTAGAAGTGACTTGAGTAAGAACTTAGAAGTGACTTGAGTAAGAACTTAGAAGTGACTTGAAAGAACTTAGAAGTGACTTGAGTAAGAACTTGAGGATGGCTTGAGTAAGAACTTGAGGATGGCTTGAGTAAGAACTTGGAAGTGACTTGAGTGTGTGCATGTGGGCATATTCTTTATTTGCTAGCAGAAATGATTAGCTTTGCTCGGTCACGCGATCCCCGCCCTGCGAAGGTTGCATTCAGCTAATTACAGGTATCACAGCTACGGGTTTCAATGCAGACGGATGTGTTTGTTCACAGGGAACAGCTTTTTGCTATAGCGATCATGTGTTTTATTACAGCTGTATGGTGGAGTATTTAAACAAACGAAACCAAAAAAATAATGATTATTTACAAACAAACATGTGGGAAGTGAAAAACAGGTTACAAAAACTATCATTTTTTACATGCTATAATTTTAAAAACAACTACAAATTATAATAATAAACTTACCTTAAATGTCACCTACTCGTCAGATGAATCATCTCCCTGCACTTGTTTTAAAGTTGCTTTCAACTCCTTGACTTCCTTTTCTACTTCATCAATTTCCATTTCAACAGTTGTTAAGAGTTCAGTTTGCAAACATAGTCTTTCTTTTATCTTCCTTCTATTTGTTTTCATTTTTCCTAATTCAGTTTGTTTTTTATGTATCCTTGCTCTTAGTTTTGTTTTTGAAACTGTCTGGGAATTTGCAACAGTTGCTAAATAATTATAAACACGATGAATGCAAGGATTAATCTTCACTTGAGAAGTAGAAGGCTGTTCAGGTGGAGCACTAGCAGTTTCAGTTTCCATTTTTTTGACTACAACCTATCAGCAAGGGTTTAAATATCACTGGCAAACAAAGCACTCCGTCATTTTCTAAACTTAGTAAAATTACTACTTACCTAGCATTGCACCACATATTGCAAAAACATATGCCTTTCCTGTCCGACTCTCTCTTAACTTCCTGTCATGGTCAGAGCAATCTTGTCACACCTCCCGTGTTCGAAAACTTTTCGTGACAGGAAGTTTCAACAGCGCATGGCAGTGTTACACCAAAGCCGAACTCTACTGTTGTCCAGTTGGTCGAGACATTGTGCAGACCTAATTACAGTGGATTGTGGCAAGCGTATCAGGTGTGCCAGGCGGCAATAGGTACGGTGGCCCGTGTGGCTTCTAATTACAGTCAGCTAATTACATGCCGTACCTGTCGGCGCCTGGCACCGCTTGATACACCCTGCTACAATCTACAACCCCTGTAATTAGTCTGCTTTCACAGTGTCTCGGTCAAGCCATACATGATTTCTGTAGTTTTATTTCACATAAAAGACAGAGGATTAAGCAAAAACTAAAATCTGAAAAAGTTTAGTAAATTAGTATTGAAAACGGATAATCCTACACAGTATGTTTGTTTGTAGGGTTTACTTGTTAGAGAACGGGAAAACACGGATTCAAGGTCGGCCGCTCGAAACCGGTTAAGACCGGTTGAGAGCGGTGAGCTTGAATCCGTGTTTTCCTGTTCTTACAGGTAAATCCATTCGGGGACCGTATTGTCACCGTCCCTCACGTTGTCGGGGGTAGGACGAGGGACAACCACCACAACAGTAGTGCTCAGTTACCGGTAAATGAGGCTCCAGCGTCATTCACAAGATAAATTATCCCCTAACGCTTAAACGACCTGTACATTAACAGCCATAATGACAATGTTTCACTGTATCTGACATTATCTTGACACCTGAAATGATCCAACTTTGGCGAATAAGGATCTTGAATTCTTGACAGGTCTTAGCACAAACCAATAACTTAAAAAATGCAAAAGTTTGAACCATAAACTGACTCGCTTATGAATTGAAATGATCATCATTGCATTTAAGCAACACTAAATCACATCTTTACAAATGAACCTTCAATTAAAAATAATGAATTTCTCACTCTCCCCACATTTTCACCAACAAAGACAATGAACGAGACAAGACAAAGAGCGCACATATGAGGATGTAAAGGGGCAAAATCCCCCGCTTCTACTAGGAAACCCTACCACCAGCCGTCTGCCGAGGTTGTCGTGCTATTTGACTTGTGTATGTCTCGCGCAAAGGAACAAATAATGCGTATATAAACAAAGTATATTTGCAACTGAGAGGGAGAACACACTCTTCATTTTTTTTTTTTTTTTGCGTGCTGTCCCAACCTCTGTGCCACCTCAGAGGCAGTACACCCACGCCGCTCATTCCGACATCCCGTCCACAGCCACAGCCCCGGCACCGGCAATCCACAGGGAGCAGTCAGCATCAAGTCGTCAAGAGGCAACCCACCGGAGAAGACACTGCACTGCTGCCGAGTCACTTCGGTGGTGTTCAGTGGCGCCTGTTCTGATCAAACATATGCAGGACACCACAAACTAAGCCCCCTACTAACGACAATAATTGCTTAGTCGCGGAGCCGGCGTGAGTGAGCTCTCCTTCCGGAGGGCGCCACCACGTCCGTCCAACGACAGCCCCCATGGACTCGATACCGGTGACCCCGACGGAACCAAACCAAGGCCACAGACGTGGAGAGGACATCGAAACTGAGGTCACCATGAGAGCAGGGCATGAAAGGCCACAGAATTTGAGACATTTTTTAATGCTGATAGATGAGGATGAAGATGATTAAGATGATGCTAGGGAATTCCATTTCGGTCTGAGACTACATGACAGGGCTGTACTCTACGCTTCCTTTCATAATATATCCCGGCGTCAACCAGGCCCGAGAGATACATGCACCTGCAGTGTTGGTCAGGAAATTTGAGCAACACTCTCAGAAACGCATCCATTAAGTGGATGAAACTCGACTGTGTGGTCCCAGTCCTCCCAACTGAGTCCGCAGCAAACTCAACTCTGGGTAGGAGCCGGTCGGGGCAGAAAAACCCACATGACTTCTGATGGGATTCGAACCCACGACCTCCCAGCCGGGAGTCCGCGATGCTAACCACTTCGCCACTCGGCTGGTGAAAATACTCTTTTACTAGTCAACCGAATGAGCGATTTGACTTCTGGGTCATTACAGAAGGAAAACAATGCAAAAGTGCCGAATTACAGTCCGGAATTCCGACAATAGTGCAATAAACATTAGATAAAGTTACCCTTTAAGACTAAAATGTGAACGGTAAAAGCTCGAAATAATCGGAAAATGTAATTAACAAGAACACATCCGTACTATTTCGGAATATATAATTTAAAATATGAAATAATCTTCAGTATTTCCTGATGAAATATGTCAGCTGACACTGACTATACGTGGAGAGTATTTCACTCTACCTTTCAAAATAAGATTAAAATGCACGAAAACTACACACTCTAAAGCAACAGAAAATGTCAATCACAAACACTGGTCATACCAACGACAGGTGGTGGGGAGTAAAAAAGGGAGATTCATGCCCCGACTAAATGAATAGTAGACAGGCCGACTCCGAGGCTTGACTCCCCAACAAAGGGGAAGACCAGCGTTGGACAGATATGTCCAACTAGAGACACCAGCTGGGTGAAGACTGTGATCTTCATGACTCAGAAGCCTGTCATCCAAGTGACCAATTTCTCCACACACCAACCTTGGTTCGAGCCAGCAACAAAAACTTACAAACGAATCTAAGGAAGATCCACATGCACGTCCTGTGCAAGAAACAAATTTAACGACATACCATTGGCTGTCTGGGAGGGTGGATGATGGACGTAAAGTGGCTTGATGAGTTCACCTATGCAAAACGGGAAGAGAGAGAGAGAGAGAGAGAGAGAGAGAGAGAGAGAGAGAGAGAGAGAGAGAGAGAGAGAGAGAGAGAGAGAGAGAGAGAGAGAGAGAGGGAAAGAAAAGACAGCAGGAGCGAGAGAAAAAAGGAAGAGAGAGACAGAAAGAGAGAGAACGAACGAACGAACGAACGAACGAATGTGAATTTTTTTTTAATGAGGGAAAAAGCGGAATAAGCACAAAATGGCTTTTTTTTTACATCCGGCCCTCAATAAAGGGAAATATATAGAAAATGCAATAACAACATCTGCAAAACTAATCTAGAATTGAAGTAAACATACATAAACGCTATAAATATACAGTGGAAATAGTTAACACAAAAGAACAGAAGACAATCAATGCCTGGAAGAGAGAGGGAGAGAGAGGGGGGGGAGACAGAGACAAAGAGAGAGACAGAGACAGAGACAGAGACAGACAGAGAGAGACTGAGAGAGAAACAGGTGGGAGGGGAGGGGTCATCATATATAGTTCATGAAAAAAATAGTTATTGGAAGATAGATAAATATACACAATAAACATTATTACAACAATAAAATTATAACACATTTCTGGAAAAAGAAAAAGAAATCATTGAACAGGCACCCCATCCTGTAAGCAAAGACAAAAATTTACACTTGACAAGCAGCACCTTTGGAACAATAGATGAGAGAGACCAGTACACACAGAGAGAGAGAGAGGAGAGAGAGAGAGAGAGAGAGAGAGAGAGAGAGAGAGAGAGAGAGAGAGAGAGAGAGAGAGAGAGAGTTTAAGAGCATGAATTGGAAAATTCAGTCATAAGTTGGATATGAAGTGCCCTTTTAAAGCTATATATGCTGGCATGAACATCAAGAGAGGGTGAAATGCGGTTCCACAAGAAGCTGCCAGAGTAGTGAAGACTGGTTTTAAACATAACTATTCTTGGACGGGGTATTACAATTTTATGAAAATGGCGATTTCTTTAAATCTAAATTTCTCTGTAACTGAAGGGGGAGCACGACCCGAAAGAATCTTAAACATGAAAAAAAGCTTTATCGAATTTTAGCTTCAAGTTTAATGGTAAAATATTCAGATCTGTATAGTCAGAGTATGATAACGTAACCGATGTTGGCAAAACTAATTTCAGGGAACGTCTATAAAGACTAAACAAAGGTTTGAGTATATGATTACTTGCTGAATCCAAATTGTAGATGCATAATTTATATGGGATTCAATATAAGCGTGAAAAAAAGAGAGAGAATGAAACAGACATACAGACAGGAGGCAACACGAGAGAGAAAGGCAGAAAGTAAAAGGGCACAAGGAAGGGGAGAGACAGGGAAAGAAAGTGTGTGCGACGTGTACCTGAGGAAGATATGCTGCACGTGAAGCAGCAGAGAGTGTGCACACTGTGAATGAAGGAACAGTAGGTGGACGGGGGGGGGGGGGGGGGGGGGGGGTGGAAAGAAGAGAAGGGCGAACTAAACCAACGACAGCTGAAATTAGACAACCCAGTTACAAAACCTGCGAACTCTTAATAATGATAAAAATAGTCAAGCCGTTTGTGACAATACGAACCACCAAGAAAGGTTTCTTACCCCTGAGGTATGAACCACTCCAGCATTCACCTGGCATTAAAATAGTCACCTATACATGATTTGAACAGGATATCTACAACTGAACAGTTTCTACTATTCTGATACTTAGGTCATATGGCTGAGATAATCAGCCTCCAAGTTGTCCTTTCCTAGGATATGATGAAATTGGAAGGCTAGGCTTTGTAGCTCAGTGGCCCATCCCATGAGTCATCGACTGACTGGTCGGATCCTGTGTAGATACTGTAACGGGTGGTGGTCCGATTCCAGGATGTACTCGCGTCCATGCAGGTAGGGTAGAACCTCTTGACAGCCCAAACTACCGCAAAACACTCCTGCTCAATGGTGTGATAGTTCAAATCTGCACCAGTAAGTTTCTTGCTGGCAACAGCCACAGGAAGCAGACCCTTTTCCTGATCCTGGAGTAAGGCAGCTCCCAGTCCCGTTCTGGATGCATCTGTACGAAGTACGAAGGGTCGGTTTGGATCTGCAAACTGCAACATGGGATGAGATGAGAGGAGCCCATTACACTATCGGGAAGCCTTGGCATCTTCGTCAGCCCAAAGCAGTTTCTCCAGCTTCCTGACAGCAATGTTGACCGTGAGGGGTTTGGCAATGTCAGAAAAGTGTTGTACGAACTTCCGGTAATAGCCCACAAGTCCAAGAAACAATCGCAGTTCTTTCTTCGTTCTAGGGGGCTGAGCGTCTTCAATGCACTGCACTTTGTTCTGCTCAGGCAGCAGGTAACCTTGACCCACCACGCTAACAGCAGGTCGTCTATAAAGTTGTGGGCTTCCAGCATGTTGAGGGGTTCCAACATGATGAGCATAATCCGACTGAAGACCATGCCAGCCGTCTTGAGGCCAAAAGGCATGACCAAAAACTGAAACTGGCCCTCAGGTGTAGTAAATGCAGTTTCCTCCCGATCCAGTGGACTCATTTGAATTTGCCCATATCTCTTGGCAAGATCAAGTTTGGAAAAATGCTTTGCTTTCGCCAGTTGGCTGAAGATCTTGTCAATGTCTGGCGTGGTTTCCGCATCAAACTGCAATGCCCTGTTGAGGTGTCGAAAATCAACACAAAACCTAACCTAATTTTTCCATCTGGTTTGTTGATGAGCAAGATTGGTGAAGGATATGGGGAACTGCACCTTTCAATGACCCCAAAGCGTATCATCGTCTGAACTTCTGACTTGATGACGTCATCCTGGGAGTGTGGTGGTGGACATTGCTTTACTCTCACAGGCTCCTGTTGCGTGAGGTTTAGCGAACAGTTTCCCAAGTAACATCGCAAGGGAACGTTCGTGAAGGTATCCTGAAACTCCTTGCAAAATGTGAGAAGAGTCTGTTTCTGGCTGTCTGCTAGCTCCAGAGAAATCTTCACCTCTTTCCAGGTCTCTTGCTGCTGAAGGGGAAGGCAAGGAATGTTGAAGACGGTAGGGGGAGTCTCATCCACCTCTTCCACTACTACTGGTGTGATTCCGGCCTGGCAGACTTCCCTACCCTCATATTTCTTCAGGAGGTTTGCACGGACTAGCTTATCTTTCCCTGACCTTGATGACAGTCCCAATCGCCAACACGTTTCTCCACAAATAGGTCCTTCCTGGGCCAGCTCGAGCTTGTTGTAGTGCAAAGGCAACAGCAGGAGCACCTCATTACCAGGGCTAGACCGTCTTTGGCGTGCTTTCTTGTCAAAATACCTCCTGTATCTGTGGTGTGCAATTGCCAGATACTGGTGTGCGAGCTCATATGTTGCTGTGATGCGTTCCTCCAGGTCCAGGACGTAACAAATATACCTACAAATTTTCAGAAAGAACGGACAAGTACTTTCTGAAATATTCCATTAAAAAAAAAACACTGCTATGGGCCGTTTCAGCTGTTAGTAACGGATATAAGAGTAAACTAAAACATCGGGCATCATCTGTGACCAATAATGAACATACCTACACATTTTCAGAAAGATCAGTCAAGTACTTGCTGAGATATTCCATAAGAAAAGAAAAAAACCGTTACAGGCCGTTACAACCGTTACAGGCCGTCCACATCCGTTAATAAGGGCTATAACGGTAAACTAAGACATTGGGCATCATCTGTGACCCATAATGAACATATTGTTAATTTTCACAAAGATCGGCCAAGTACTTTCTGAGATATTCCATGAAAAAGAAAAACCGTTATAGGCCGTTACTGCCGTTACTAACGGATATAAGTGTAAACTAAAACATAGGGCATTATTTGTGACCCAAAATGGACATACCTACAAATTTTCAGAAAGATCGGCCAAGTACTTTATGAGATATTCCATATAGAAGAAAAACCGTTACAGGCCGTTACAGCCGTCAGTAAGAGCTATAACGGTAAACTAAAACATTGGGCATCATCCGTGACCCATAATGAATATACCTGCTAATTTTCACGAAGTTCGGCCAGGTACTTTCTGGGATATTCCATAAAGAAGAAAAAACCGTTACAGGCTGACACAGCCCTTAGTAACAGCTATAGCGCTGAAGTAAAACATCAAGCATCATCCGTGACCCATAATGAACATACCTAGAAATGTTCAGAAAGATGGGTCCAGCAGTTTTGTCTGGAATGAGTGGAACACATTTTGACCACGGACGGACAAACACAAAACACACACACACCACACACACACACACACACACACACAACACACACACACACACGACAACGCATTTCTCCGTTCCCATTCTATAAAAACTCGGAGTACAAAAGGAAGAGAGAGACACAAAGAGAGAAAGAGAGAATGAAACGGACATACAGACAGGAGCAACGAGAAACAGAAAGGCAGAAGGTAAAAGGGCACAGGGAAGGGGAGAGACAGGCAAAGAAAGTGTGTTTGACGTGCACCTGAGAAAGAACGCTGCACGTGAAGCAGCATAGAGTGAGTACAAACCGCGAATGAAGGAACATTAGGGGAAGGGTGGGGGGGGGGGGGGGAGGGATGAAGAAGAGGAGGGCAAACAACCAACGACAGCTGAAATTAGACAACCCAGCTACAAAACCACGAACTCTTATAATAATAATAATAATAATAATAATAATAATAATAATAATAATAATAATAATAATAACAACAATAATAATAATAATAATAATAATAATAATAATAATAATAATAATAATGATAATAATAATAAAAAATAGTCAAGCTGTTTGTGACATACAATTTTATGGTGAGTTATGATCCAGTGGACGAAAGGCCTAGGAGCAGGCGATACATATAGATCTGCCTTCGAGAGGGATCGCGATGGTTCCCTCATGCAGCTAGTGAAGGGTTTTCATTTTTACAATATGCATTTTCTTCATTTTTTGTTTTTTTGTTTTTTTTTGTTTTGAATTTCAAATCTTTGCCAAGTCATTACTATAATGATGGAAGAATTGTTTACCTACACTTGTTTCGCCCCAATACTTAATTGTTCAACACAATTTTATAAGGTATGGCAAATATGCTTATACATGATTTCATGCATATATCATGTATGTGTGCTTTCTCTGTGACATGCCCCACATGCTCTTTTTAACACTGTAAAAAGTCGCAAGCCAAAATGTTATATGTACACAGCATGTATTGTGGTAACAAATTCACACACACACACACACACCACACACACACACACACACCCCACACACACACACACTGTTACACAAAGGCAGGTTCTGAGGAGGGCAAATATCCAAACGTCGCCACATACTCACCAACAAACACATGGAGGCAGGAAAAGTACAAAGAAGGACGCCACTTGAATTGAACGACATAAAATCATGTATTAACATTCACACACTAAGGGGATAAGGCCGTACAGAAGAAAAGAATGACAGATGCCAACAGAAATAGAAGTATTTGTGAGAAAGGAAAGAAGAGAAAGCTCCCCTCTGCTGGACTACCCTACAGGGATGCAAGATGGAAAAAAAAATGAAAAAAAAATAAAATAAATAAAATAAAGGGAGCCTGGCTAAACCCCTCCCCAGCCTAAAACCAATCCTAGACAACTCCCTTACCACCAAAAGGAGAAAATGGAGGGTCAGTTCCTATAATCAAAACAGGACCTGCAAAATCACTCACATCTCAAAAGAAAAGGAAAACGACACTATATGGCAAGCAGGCCCGTCCTTAGACCTCAACTGGTCAAGGTGACATAATACAACGAGTACCTGGTAGATACTACGCGCATGCAAACACTGACAGGACACACAACAGAGACAGACAACAGTCACGACATGGACATGGACACATGACCTTCCAGTTTATGTCCCTGGCATGTAAACAGACCCCTGAGAGCCCAAGCAAGCAATGAACACAGGGTAGGTCGGTCCCCGCCAGGACGATGCGCTGAAGTCCAAGGGCTCTTCACAGGCTGAGTCGCAGGCCCTAACTGGACGGCACCAAACGTGCAGGCTGGACAGCTCACAGCTAGGTGTGGTCAAACTGGTCACGCTCGAAAGCTCTGTAAGCACAGAGTGTGGAATGTGACACAGGACAACTCACAATATGTTGGGGTTCATGAGTCATAGGTGACTGCAGTGCCTGCATGTCAAGTGTCTGTCAGAATAAAGTACATGCATACAACATTTTGTGACGAAACACTTGACAAAACCATCCGATCAGTCCCACTAAAACCCCAAACCAATAAAATAGATTTCAAATCTATGCCCACTCTCCCCTCTCTCAACCCCCTCTCTCCCCTTTCTCTCGCTTAGGCTTGCGCTTCGCACGGCTGACACGACACTAGACAAGGGGACAACTTGCATCACGATAAACGCGTGACGCCTTTCGTTCTCGTCGGCCTTCCCCTTCCCCCCTCTCCCCCTCTCCCCCCCCCCCCCCCCCCCCCCCCCCCGCACACAAAGGCATGTTGCCGCTCTCTCCACCCCCAACCTCCCAACTCTCCTTCCCCACTTTGAGTAGCTACGACGCAGTGACATTTCAATTTTCATTGTGGCAATTGCCCGCCACCCCCCCCCCCCCCCTCCCTTCCTGGTGCTGTCTTCACCCCCCCTCCCCCCCCCCTCTATCCTGTAAAACAAAGGCGCGACGCCACTGCCGTGCCCTCCCCCACCTCTTACCCCCCCCCCCCCCCCCCCTCATATCTGCAGTCCGTGCACTGGCTGAACTGGTGAATTATGTCACGGGAGTCTCTCTGTGAGAGTCTGTTCTATACGGACGCATAAATTAAACCGCCCGCTGAAGTCAGTGAGCTGGGCCCATTGGGTTCAAATGGTTTCCGAGATGACTGGTGATAAAACTGGATTCCCCCCCCCCCCCCCTCTCACCCCTGATGTTTGAGTGACAGGTTGTCCAAATCGAATCTGGCAATTAGAATCCGTATGTACCAGACACACAGGGGTGCAGTCTCACTGACCCCTCAAGACTGCCTGTAGACCTGACCAGTGGAAGACAAAGAGACAACTAGAGAAGGCGTAGGAAAATCCAAGTAACCTCGTTGATCTCAAGTCATTCACTGTTCATTCCCAGGAAAAGTGAGTTGGAATTCTATTTTACATTTTGAATCTATGTATTGATTTTATATATGCTGTGTGGTTAACATTATAACATTGTACAAATGCTTGGCAACATTTATCAAACTGATGAATGATCATTCTGTGTAGTAGTTTGCTTGCTATCATGTGGCAAAGCTCTCTCCTGG
The DNA here is from genome assembly GCA_018398815.1 of Conus ventricosus. NCBI lineage: Eukaryota > Metazoa > Mollusca > Gastropoda > Neogastropoda > Conidae > Conus > Conus ventricosus. Next base: position 54,275 of record JAFLJL010000498.1, on the reverse strand, counting down.
TGGTTATGATTCTTTGTTAACTATCTGACCACTGTTCTTTGTGTTTACCCTGACTTTTGCCAGTAGGCAATTCTGTCTGTTAAGATAATAATTGAACGATTATTTTGGGTCAGGAAAACAGTGTGCCTGTGCTAGGTTAAGAACTGCTACCCTGATTTATAAATACTGGTGATTGTTGGAATGATTTGCAGTGTATGACTTTAAGTCTACACCACATGTGTACTTGGGCCTCAGTGTAGCCCAAGTCATTGTGATTTAATTCATATGAAACATGGAAGAGTTGTTTGACTGAAACTATGTAACATTCACCTCTTTGGCTTCACAAGGGGAGTATGTGCATGTTTATGTCTGTATATTTTTGTCGCTGAGGAAGGCATATTGCCGAACATTTCTTGTCCTGTTTTGTTCTCCATTAAATCTGCGTTACTTCACACTTTGTTTTGTGTGCTCTACTGCTTTTTTGTCGTGTTCCAGTAATGCTGCAGTTTGTTTCATTTGCCGTATGTAACATAGTATTACTGTCTCTTACCCTGTTTAAGCTTAACTTTGTCTTTAAACAAAGTGGAGATTAATAGTTATGGCAGACACTCTACCATAGAGAATGCTTTGCTGGCTGAGTCTCACACCTGTGCTGAAAGTAAACCAAAGTAAATGTGTACACTCGACAAACCAGCCATCAGATTCTCACCTACAGACCAAGTTCTCTTTATCACAGAACTGGGATCCTGGTCATGCAATCCTGCTCACGATATCCAGGTCAAACTATCCTGGTCACGATATCCTGGTCACGCTACCCTGGTCACGATATCCAGGTCACGCTACACAGTGTGGCGGGATCAGATGCTGGGACTTGGCCCAACACCAGGGCGACACCAGACAACCAATCTACACCAGTGGGGCAGTCACCAACCACAGGAGAGATCAACTACCATCTCTAAAGCAAAGCTAAACTAGCTTACCACCTGGACTCAAATCCATCAGACCCTTGCCCTCACTTTATGATGAGACAGGGAGACTCTGTCTATGAGTACCTCTTTGGATACATTCAGTGTAACTTAGACAGACCCCCTGTATGCCAACTTAAAGCTTGCTGTACTGAGTGTAAGTGAGCAAAGTAGGAGTGAGGGAGGGCCCCTCGTTGTAGTAGTCCAATGAGAATTAAACCCTAGCCTATGGAACTGACCCACCAATTCTTACATATGTGTAAACAATAAAAGCTGTTGTGTGAAAGTGCACTTAACTTGTGGCAGTTCTTTGTTGTTCAATCAAATGTTGAATATTTGAACTTCTCTCTTCAATTCTGTCTCTCAGAGCTACAAGTACCTATAAGAGTACAGGCCTAAGGAAAACTATCTCAGATCCACTGTTGTATATTTTACCCAGTCCCGGAATAAAATAAAAATTTCTTCGATGACTAGTACCGGAAAGTTACTCCTTCCACCACTAGTAAGAGAGAGGGTGTAGGTGAAATTTTAAGATAATTCCCATTGAGAAATTATCCCCAGTCCTTCCGCTAGAGCACTTACCTACAACTCATACTTATCTCGCCACATTCGAAGTGGGGGGCTCGTCCGGGATGGTAAAAATACAGTTTGGATTGTTAAATCTCACTTTTCTTCTTCTTTTTCTTCTTCTTCTTCTTCTTCTTCTTCTTCTTCTTTTTATTTTTATTTTTTATTTTATTTTATTTTTTTAACTACAGCAGCTGAAAGTTTAAAAATCGTCTCCTGTAAACTTTCAGAAAATTCAGATAATTGATTCAGACAGTCAACCCTCGATATGTACTGAAAATCAAATGCCCCTATCTCTCTGTTTATCTCTCCCTCCGTCTTTCCACTCTGCCTCTCTCTGTCCCTCTCTGTCTGTCAATCTATCTGTCTGTCTGTCTGTCTGTATGTCTGTCTGTCTCTGTCTGTCTGTCTCTCTCTCTCTCTCTGTCTCTCTCTCTCTCTCTCTCAGACCACCACCAACCAAACACACAAAGACATACACATACACTGACACACACACACACACACACACACACACACACACACACACACACACACACACACACAACACACACACACACACACACACACACACACACACATCACGCACATGCACACACACACACACACACATACACACACACACACACATGACCACATGCACGGACACACGCACACACACACACACACACACACACACACACACCACACACACACACACACACACACACTCACACGCACGCACACACGCGCGCACACACACACACACCAACACCAACACACACACACACACACTCTCTCTCTCTCTTCTCTCTCTCTCTCTCTCTCTCTCTGAAACAAGTTTTTCAATTCTAATTCTGAAAACTTTATTTTAAAGGAAATATGTTATTTAATTCATATATTGATATGCAAAGGGACTGATTTAACTTTTTTTCTGGGTTCCCTTGCACTGTAGAGAACGTATAAACGCCGAGTCTAGCTTAACTGCCCTCAACAAGTTTCGGGCAGTTAACCTAGACTAGGCGTTTATACGTTCTCTAACTAGTAAACCCTACAAACATGCATACTGTGTAGGATTATCCGTTTTCAATACTAATTTACTAAACTTTTTAGATTTTAGATTTTGCTTAATCCTGTGTTTTTCCTGATCATTTTCAATAACATCATTTTCACGCATACATTCATCAAATGCATCTCTGTCTTTCATGTGAAATAAAACTACAGTCTTTAACTGTTCTCTTTAAATATTGTCTGCGTCACTTCTTGTTTACCGACGGTGTGTCTCTGAGCTAACACCCAATCATAGGGAGTAACCGGCAAGATTTCAACATGGGTTTCACATTTCCTTTCAAGACTGAATTCAAAAGCGCTACAGTTGGGAAAGCACACTCCACAGGCAGACGGAGGCGTACGCTATGTAGCCTACAAGTGTCAGTCACGATTCAGTGAAGGCATACCACTGGTTCACTCACCCATAGCACCAAGGACCGCTCCGAGTGAGCTGTCTGGATTCCCCCCCCCCCCCCCCCCCCCCCCCCCCCCCCCAACACAACACTCACCTTTCACCCACACTCCAGTTTTCCTACCCAGCCCCACCAATCCCTTCAATCAAAGCTTCAGACGTGTAACTATGTTCTGTACACCCACTTCACTCTTGTCAACACACACACACACTCACACACACACACTCACACACACACACACACAGAGAGGCAATCATGGCCCCGGCCTTTACCACATGGCACGACGTGTGAACGGTTGTTTATAGCAACAGTCAGCAAAGCTAGTTCCGCCACAGCACCCCCCCCCCCCCCCACCTATTTCACAGAGTTTTGCAGAGAGCGGCCCGAGAAGGTTGTTTTTTACTGTGCTCCTACTGACTACTGTGTTTGGCGGTGTTGTTATTTTAACAATGGCTAACAGGTTTACCGAAGAACAGGCTCACGCTATTCAAGATCACAAGTTTTACTTTAACTGCATGTTAGAGTATTTGTCAAAAAAGGAACTAGGTGAAGCATGTTCTCTACCAGTAAAACCTAAAAGAAGCATTGCTTTTCTAGAAGGCGGAGAAAAGGAAAAAAGCGAACCGACTGCTTTGGAAATGCACGACTATCTTAAAGGCTTGTTGGTTCAAGAAAATAAAAACACTGAAAGCAATATTGCTGAACAAGATATAGCCGGTTTCAATACGTGTTTGACTATTGATGAGATGGTTCCTTATCTAAAAAATGGCGCTGCATTGTTGAAAGTTGGCCAAAGCAAAACAATCCATCATGCGTTGATTGTTGGGCGCTGGCTTGAGACAGCTCAAGTCATGTTTAAAAAACAAAAAACGCATCAAACATGGCGTTCATTTCTTAAGACGCAGGTAAACATGGCTGATTCGTATGCTAGAAAACTTATTCAACTTTCTATATGTTTTTATAACTATCCTAAATTTCACAAGCTAGGAATCAGTATAAATGAACTGTGTAGCAAACGTCAAAGTATCATTAGGCTTATGCAACTAGATAGCGATTTTCGGGTGTTCTGGCAAACAAATTAGATAGGGCTGGGCAGACCTTAGTACATCTACCAGTATGGAGAGGAGTAGTATGTAGCCCGCACTATCTCCATATAAATGCTCCAAATATACAATGACGGCTGTACTACTACTGGCGATTAGAGCCGCCATAAAAGCTCGGCTACAGCAGTAACTGCTGTAACTCTGCCAAAGCCAGTTGCAAGCCTGGTTGAGAAAAGAGGAGCACAGCAGTAAACTAGGCCAAGTGATCACATATGATCACTTGACCTGCAAAGCGTGGCAGTACCTGCAAAGCTCAGCGGGAAACTAGGCCAAACGACCCTATGTGATCACTTGGCCTAGTTGATTGAGGTGCGCGCGGGACACAACCTGTTCAGTCACAAAGCAAGTGGTTCCCACAGTTCCACTTTGAGACACTTAACACCTTCACCCCAAGTCACCCCAAGTCCTTAATTAAGTTCTTAATTAAGTCGCCCCAAGTCCTTGATTAAGTTCTTAATGAAGTCACCCCAAGTTCTTAATAAAGTTCTTAATCAAGTTCTTAATTAAGTTCCTTTAAGTTTCTACTTAAGTCACATCAAGTTCTTAATAAGTTCTTGATCAAGTCACCTCAAGTTCTTAACTAAGTCAGCTCAAGATTGTAATTAAGTCATCCTCTAAGTACAACTATGTTCTTATTCAAGTCAACTTATAATTATTTATTAAGTTCTTGAAATATTATTCCATCTGAAATGGATCAAAATGATCTTTTGTTGTTGGCGGTTCTGGCATGCTTTTGTGTTCGGCTTCTGTATTTAGTGGCAGAGATTTTTTTGACTGCTTTGGTTTTTGCTGTCTTTGTTTATATATTTTATAACCGTATTAACCACCCCCAGCAATGCCGCCAAAAATGACAATTGCTTTAAGAAAATTCCATGAAGACTTTGGCGGTGTTGTTGTAGGTCTTAATCAACTTGTTCTGGTGTTTTTATAGCTGGCATTGAACAACTGGCTGCGGCTCTAACACTTTTTCATTCTGTGATTGTAACATTAATTTTGTTCGCTTGTTCCACTCTGCTAATTTTTTTCCTGCTGCAACGCGCCCAGGAGAGAGGCTTTTTACTGGGTCACTTTCTCCACCTGATTCAATGTTTTCTGATTCTGCTGTTTTTTCTGGCTCAGTCATTTTTTAAGGAAGTAAAATCTATATGATTAAAAGTAATTAATCCCATGATTAGCGGCGACAATAATGTTCCAAATCTGTAATATAGATCACATCCTAGAGACTCTAATGACTTTGTTAAAACTGGATCCTGCGTTAAATCATACATAAAATCTTGTTCAGAATCAATGGGTGCAAATCTGGCTACTAGTTTAGTGTACAAACTAAGAACTGTTTCTCCGACACTTTTTACCATTCTTGATCCTAGTTGCGCTTCATACCTGTTATGATACTTTACAATGCCTTGTGGCGACATCTGTTGAATCTGTTCTATGCTGAATTCATTTCCGAGGAACTGTTTTGTTTTTCCACATGCTGCCAAAGAATACAGCCTTTCCTTTTTGGGCATAATAGCTTGGTCATCAACCTGGTCATTTGTAATAATAAGTTCAGGAAGGTTTAGTAGATCATCGCTGTTCATGTTTTTTTTTTAAATTATAATTATTTTATTTTTTTAAAAATGAGCACCGAAAAAAACTATTACTAACCTTATATACCATTCTGCTGTTATTGGAGGCCTAAGTATAGGATACACAATGCTTGGTAAAAGCTTGTTAAAAATTAAACCAGCTAGGCTTTGAGGATTCAGCAAAGCTAATTGCTATCATTACAGCTTCGGTTGCTACGAAAGATTTTCTAGTTAAGCAAGGAATAATTCCAGACAGTATAAATATGTAAAAAAAAAAATACATTTATAAAAATGGCTTCATTCGTAATGATGATAGGCGGCGCTGTGGTTAATGCACTTGCTTTTAGCGGAAGTAATTACGCATTTAGTAAACTACAAACTAATGAAGAGAGAAAAAGACATAACAAAGCTATGGAGCAACTAGCAGCTGCGCAAGCTGCGTATGAAAAGCAGAGATTGAGCAGCTAGATTTCATTAATGACAAACTGAAAAAACAGGACATGCAGCTTACACATTTAAAGACGTTGACAGGCAATAAAAGAATATTTTCTTGTAACAGGCAAACCAATCGAGACATTGCCCCCACCAAAATTCAGTGACATTTATCAGCCATCAGAAAAACAAAAGATGCAAGAAATCGTGTTTATCGTCTTTGGCATGACTGTTGTGTATTTGGGTTGCGCATAATATTGGCTGAATAAAAATGAACAAAATCTATTATTCGCCAAAAGGATATTGGAAGGGAATCACGGCAATAAAAAAAGCTAAGCCAAGCAGCGGGAGTCAGTGAACAAACAGCAAAGGAATGGTTATCTAAACAAGCGATTTGGCAAATTTATTTACCTGCACCTAGACGAATACAGAGACCACACTTGGTGAATACAATACCGAACGACACCCATCAAATGGACCTTCTATATTTACCCCATGATACGATTAGACGAAAAAGATTTAAGTACGCACTTACAGTCATTGACATAGCTTCAAGATACAAAGATGCAGAACCATTAACACAAAAGAGTGCTTCTGCTGTTGCTGTCGTTTATACAACTGATATACCAACGAGGCCCGCTAACTTATCCTCGCATGATTCAAGTCGATGATGGAAAAAAATTAAAGGTCAAGTGAATCAATTATTGTTAAAACATAGAGTTACCATTAAAAGAGGCATTCCAGGAGTTCACAGATCTCAGGCTTTAGTTGAAAACTTTAAAAAACAGTTATCTGAAAGACTTTTTGCCTACCAGTATCACAGAGAGCTGATTGACAATTCTCGCAACACAGAATGGGTAGAAGACTGCCCTCAGTTTTGCGCGCAATGAATAATGAAGAATTTAAAGGGCTAAAACCAGTACAAGCATCATAAAACAAACAATAAATGTTGTTGAAGACTCCAGTTCATCCGACAAACTATTACCGTTTGGTTTAAAGTAAGGTACCTTTATTTACTGGGGAAGCAGAAGGGGACACTCGCATCAGGGCAACCGATCCGGTTTGGAGTGTTGATCCAATGAAATAAAAAGAATTGTAAAAATGAATCCGCCCGTGTATGATTTACGAGAAACTGACACAACAAAACAACCAGCTCCTCAAAGATCTTTTGTGAAGGAAGAACTGCAGATAATCCCACCAGACACAGTTCCAGTTAATTTTTAATTTACAGAAATATATTTGAGTCTAAAAATGGAAGCTCAGAAGGAAGCACAGAACGAAACAAGAATGATAAAGGAAGAGACCTTGGAAATAATACGAGAATCGTTTGAACAAAATTCTGTTATTAGACATACATTATGAGGATTAATCAATACATGCTAAAACATCCAGATCACCTACAACCCAAAATCCCAAATTTTGATTTCAGATATGGGAAAAGAATATCTTGAAATAATAAAAAAATTCGAGCACATCAAGCAAACATGAAAAAGATTTACTGAATTGGATGAAGATATGATTGAGCTTATAATAAAAAGTTGATGAAAAATATAAACCCCTCGGTGAAGCCCTCGGTGAAGAAGAAATATAATTATGCTGTTCTCCAGTGCCCAATTGCATATGAAAACCTCTGGATTAACAATACTCGTTTAGTGTTTGTTCTATCTAATGACTTCTTTGTTACAACATTTTGTGTTGATCCATGTAGTTTTAGATCGTAGTTTGCGTTGTCATGATGAAAAGTTTTATTGTCAAACAATGCTTTTTTTGTAGTTGTCATGCGATATGTTTGACTGCAAAAACACTGCGAGATATTCTTTGCTTTCTTAATGTTTTTTTTTTTGGCTCGAAATACTTACAATTTTTTACCTTAAACCAATAAACCCCTTTAAATCACCCCTTAAAATAATTCATCCTTCATTCTTTCCAAAAACCTTTCCCTTATTAACAGATGAATGTAAAGGCGAATCTTTAGGGTAATCAGATGTATCATACCACCTGTATGCCCTTTAGCACTTCGTTTTTCCATGTCTTTATAGATGTCTTCATAGGGATATCTATAACAAAACTACTGTATCTGTGTAAAGTACTCTGGACTCTGGATACAAGGGTTTAAAGTAGTCATAAAGAAATTCTAAAAATCAAAGCTTTGATAATTCTAAAACAGTAAACCCAATAAATACAGGTTTGTCCAATTTGACTGTCTTTTTCTTCATCATTATGCCAAAAACTGATCATGAAATCTTCTAAAGTCCTGATAATTTGTTTTGAAGTCCCGCTTAATTGCTTCGTTTTCTTCGGTGACCAATCTGACATCTTTGCGCTTGTGCGGATTTTCCATATCTTTCCAAAACAGCTGTTTTCATCAGCTTGAAAAAGTCTTTTTTTGAAGCATCTGTGGATTTAGTTTAAGATCAGTGTTCTTCATGATGTATGGTTTCATGAACTGTTCTTGATCAAAAACAATTTTTACGATGAACTGCTCCCCAACTTTAAACCATGTCTTAAAATAAAAATTTTAGAAGTCTGTAATGACAGACATAATTTTTTGCCGCGAAGAATAGGCACAAGTTTAGGTGGGTCTGTTTGGGTTCATCTTTTAGACTTTCTGCTGCTAATGGGTAGTCCCTTATGTAGGTCATGGAGTTCTGAGGGTATTCTAAGTCAACTTCCAGAATAAGACCTCTTTTACGATCAGTTGTAAGATTTTGCAGTTTTTTCTACAAATTCTTTAATGTTTTTAATACCCCCCAGTGTACATTTTAAAGTTACGTAATGGAAGTGATTTTCGCCATAGCCCAACCATACAGATTGTTTGCATCTAAATACATGAGATAGTTAGACCTTTTACTTGGATCATAGTCGTCCAAGTATTTGTTGTTTGCTTTACAGTAATGATGCGACGCCATACTAATTCCTCCACGCAATCCGCTTTCAATCATCTGAAGCATTGGTAAATCTGACAATAAATCAATCTGTACTCCAGTATATTTTAAGAAAGCATCCCAACTCATCCCAGGCGCAGAAATGTAATGCGCGGGATCCAGGCTATAATGTTTCATGCAGGTCTTTCTGTAATTTTCTAGATGTCCGCCAACAAACAAACGTCAGCCATCAAGTATGAGTCATGATAGTCTCCCATCGTTTTAGAATCTAACTTCTGCCATGCTTCTTGAGCATGCTGGTAATCAGAATCACTAATGCCCTTTCCTCTAAGACTAGAAAAGAACGCACCTTTAGGCGGAAGTGAATCTTCGTCAAACCTTTCCCAACTGTTCATGTACTCATAAGGGTAAACGCCCTTTCTAACAAGAGTTGGGTCAAAATATTCTTCTGTTATTGGGCAGGACATAGCCAGTGACTCTAATGATCCCATCAGGTGTTGCATAGAGTCATAAAAAGACATGTTATTCAGATTAAAACACATGTACTTTTCTGATGACTGTGCAATGCATGTTACCCTGAAGTCGCTGGTTACTGCTTGCATTATAAGATGAGAGTCGTAACCTCGCAAGTTATGAAAGAAGATTGGCAGCTTCCATGTCTTTGGTTCAAACTTTAGTTGAAGATTGCAGATGTTGTGCGCTGCTCCTCTGAACTTTTCCGCTAATGTGATCATGGTCTCTTACTGTTGGATTTACACTCTTGGGCGTTAGCTCTAAACCGCAAACCCCAACAAAGTGGGGCCGAGTCAAACTTTTGTTGATTTCGGGAGTCATAAAAAAGCCCTGAGAAATTCAGTTTATTAGAACAGACGTTACGCATTTTGCTGCTTTAAAACTTTAAGATATTTTGCAGCATTGGGCCCCTCTATAAAAATTCCCTGGTTTCTAAATTTAACCCACCCGACCTGAAAATAAAAAAGGGGAAAAATAAACCAAATCTAAAAGTTACTCATAAAGACTTTTTTTTGGGGATTTTTTTTGGTCGGCCCCCTCAAAAGGGAAAAAAAAGTAACTCGAAGTCTGCGTAAACAAAACGTATGGACTTGTTGGCAGGTTTTCCAGTTTTTTAAAACAAAACTTTAGATCCAGGGGGGGGCCAAATTATTCTGTATTACAGTCAACAGAACTTTTTACAAAGTTTTTTATTTAAAAGGGGCGGTTTTAAAACAAAAGGAATTCTTGTTAAACATTTTCTACAAAAACCCTTTTTTTGGCCCATTTTTTGAAGTATGCTGCATTAGTCAAACTCATTGTGCTATCAATTTTGAAAGGGGTGGTGGGCCCCTGCGGGGAAAAAACCCAATTTAGGATAAGTCCACATGATTTTTGCGGGTTTCACCAAATTTTTGGGGCCTTGGTTTTTTAGACAATCAAATACACCAAATTTGTTTTCCCGGGACCATGTGTAGATTTTAAAACAGTTATTGGTTTGTTTTTTCTTAAAAATGAAAATTTTGGGGTTCGACACCCCCCGGAAAGGAAAATTCCCCACTAAAGTTAAATAAATTGGGGAAAGGGTTTTCATATTTAGACCTTTCTCTGCTTTTTTGGGGGAGGGAAAATGCACCCGGGCAAAACACACCAATAAAAACCTTTTTTGCCCTGAATTTTTTTAAAGTTTAGAACGTTTTCTTTTTGCAACAAAATGCTGGGGGGTAGGGGAAAATGAAAAACTTGCCAAAAAATCGGCCATACTTAGCCTTTTTTTAATCTGATCTCTAAGATTTTCGCCCTCTGCCCAAACCAGAGCCTCTCTTTTTGGTTTTTTCCCAGCAGTTTGGGTCAAACTGTGTAACCCGTTTTTCTGCCCAACCGGGTTTTTAATTCTTTATGAGAAAAAAATTTAACCCGGGTTTGTTTAGTTGAAAACCCAGACCTAGATTTTTTTCCCATTTACGTTAAAATAGTCGATTAAAACAGCTAACATTACTTTAACTGGGGGGCCCTATTTTAGTTCACCGGGAACTTGAAAAATAGCATGAAAAAACACTTGCCTGTACGTTTGGGGTAAAGACTTCAATTAAAATCTTTTTAAAGCTTTTGACAAACGCTTTTCCCTCGAGCATTCCTTAAAACAATTCGTCTGGTCCTTCATATAATTTAGCCTTTCAGTTTTCCCTTTTTCTAACTGAAACATTTTTTTAAAATTTAAAAAAAAATACAACGACATCGACTCCAGGGCCCGTCCCCAAAAAAGTCATTTTAAATCAGAATAAATATCAACGGTCTTTTTGTGCTTAAAAACTCATAAACAAAAGTAAAAAGGGCCCTTTAAGTTGTTAATGTGAGCGTTTAGAACAGATTTTAAAAGTCTCGTTTACTTTTTTAAAACCTTCCTTTTTATTTTGCTGGGTTGTCTGGTTTTGAAAAAAATTTTCCCCTTTTGCCTTTTTTTGAAAAACCAAATTTTTGTATTTTTAGTCATCAAAATGGGCCTGTAAACGACAAAATTCTTCATCCGTAAATGTTTGAGTAAACTATTGTTTTAATTTATTGTCATTTTTGAACGAACTAATTTTTACCCTGTTATTATTTGGGAACCATACCGGTGTTTTTGGATTTTAAATTTTTTTAATTTTTTTTGCTAGCAGCACAAAACACCAAAGAACACGGGCCAAGAGCTAAAGAAAAAACCACCAAAAGGGGGAAAAGCTGCGGGTAAACCAACACCTGTTGCAAAAGAGCCCAAACCCACTTTTCCCGGAAAAGGCACTTACAGAGATGCCCCCCAGAAATTAATAAAACCAACAGCTTTAAAGGCAGCAAAAATCCCTTCTTTTTGGTTTGCTGTATTTTAAAAAGGTCTTGCTCTATTTTTTGTTGCTTTTGGTTTTAAATTTTGTTAACCCTAAAGGGGTTTTTTTTGTTGGGGGTTTCCCAAACTTCACTTTTTTTTAGGCGACTCTGTTGCTGTGGGCACATTGGGAAAACCTGAACAGACATGTTTTTTTTAAAAAATAAAAAAAAAAATTAGTAATGTATATTTTTTAAAATCTTTTAAACTTAAAAATTCACTGCGCATCATATTTAAAAAAAAAGGGACTTTAAAGGGGTTTTATCCCCCTTTTTTTTTTTTATAAATTTTGAATGTTTTTTTCCGTTTTTAAAAACCGTTCGGGCCCCTTTCCCAGGGCCAACTGATTTACCTCTGTTGCCCTTTGGGTCAATCCAAAAACCCATTTTTCGTTTTTAAAAAATTTCATCAAGTCAAAACACGTAAAGGTGTAGATCTTTAGACAAAAAATTTCTACGTCGACTCAAAGCCCCCGCCCCGAACAATTTTTTTTATTTCGTCAAAATCGATAAGGTTTAAACCCACAGCATAAATTTTTTTAGGACTACCCTCAATTGAACATTGTACTTTTTGTTATTTTTGGAAATTTAAAAAACTTTTTGTTTTTCTTTTTAAAAAGGTTCTTCATCTTTACAAAAGCAATAAAAACCCTTTTTAAATGATCTTTCTGGGCACTAAAACTAAAAATTTCCCCTAAGTGTCCCGCCCTGGGTTTAGGATATTTTAAAAATGGTAATCACTCTTTCGGGGGGGGAATTTTATTGCTAATTTTTTACGATTTTGTTTTCTCAATCAGCTTTGCTAAGGGGAGGATTACTAACAAATTTAAACTCCCAACAAATTTTAGAAATACTGTACTTTGCTTCGTTCTGAAATTTTAAAAACCCGTTTTTATTTTAATTTTAAAATTTTTTTCCAAAAAAAAAAAAAATCTGTCTTTTAATGCACCTTGAAAATAAAAGGCGCATGTCACTTAACAACTCAAAAACCAAGGGATGGAAAAGCGATATCCAACTATAACTAAAAACTACATACTTGTTACCCGCTTTAAACATCTGCGGGGCCAAATTCCGTGTTTTTTGAATCTTTATTTTCGATTCCTTGGGGGCGCAAGGGTCATCCCTTTTTTTCGGGGGTTTAAAAATAGATCAAAAATTAAAAATAAAGCTGCAAATTTTGTAAAAAAAAAATTCCTTTCCCCCCAAGTTTTATAGAAAATTTTTTTTTAAAGATTTCCCCCTCCCAGATTTTTGGACAACGTCCTGTTTGGGGGCTGTTGCGAATCGATTTTTAATTTTTTAAAATAAACCCCGCCCGAGCCTGGCACAATCCTTCATCTTTCTCCTAGGTCTGGAAATTTGACAGAAGAATTTGGAATTTTGCATCAAAAAGAATGAATTTTTTGGGAAAAAAATAAAAAATTTTTTTCCCTTTAATTTTCCTTCACCCCAAAAGGGGTCTTTCCGCTTCTATACGGGTCAAAAAAATTTAACCCAAAAGTTGGACATTTTTTTAAAAACAAAAAAAAAAGTTAATTATTTTTAAAAAAAATGGGAGGAATGGAAGGTGAAGAAGGGTTATGATGGTTTTTTTTTATCCTTTGGGGAAGACATGATGAAATTACTCCCTTTTACCCAGCATCGCTCAGCTTCCTCATTTGCGACGTAAATTAACCCGAAAGTACGGCCGGGGCATTTTTTCCCAAAAATTTAAAGGGCCAAAACCTCCCCCCAAATTTTTTAACCCTTTATTTTAATAAAAAGGGGGCCATTTGTTTTTGAAAAGCGGCCCCGGCCGGGAAAAACTTTTTTCAGCTTACAAATAAACGAGATCCATCAAAAATTGTAGGCATGAAAACAAATTTAAAAAAGACTTTGGTGGAAAAAATCCCAAAAACGCCTTGGCTTGTTAAAACCAAAATTACATGGGGAAGCAGTTTTTTAAACTTCAAAACACACTACAAAATCCCCCCAACACTAACCAAATACCCAAAAAAAGGAACTTAAAGAATTAAATCAATCAGCAGCAATTAAAAAAATGCAATGGAACAGGAAAACCCGTTTTTCAGAAAAAACAGCCTTAAAAAAATAAACAAAGACCCAAAGCTACCCCTTTCGAGAAATAGCGGCCCTTGATCATTTTTTTGAGAACCATTAGATGAAATTAGAAAACAATTTAGCAAAACTGGGTGAACTAGATGAGCATATAAAAAGAAAAAAGAAAAACTCGTTAAGGCTGATGACGCCAACTTAGGGCCTGATATTAAAGAAAGAATACCAAAACTAAAAGATCTTGAAGAAATAAGATCATCAAGACTAGTGTTGTCTAATAACCGAGAACAATTACGAACTCAAGTGAGCAGAATAAGAGAAACTATCCAAAGAATTTTATATGAAGACACAACGCTAGCAGAACGAATACGAACACTGTTTAGAGAGCAAGGAGTCACATTAGCAAGCGTTATAACGGCCTTAGGATTTGCAATAAGTACACTGGTGATGGCTATTACAGGCGGCGGTGGTCAAAGCCCAGTGCCCCACCGCCATCCCCTCCACCTGATAAATCATGGGTAAAAAAACAGCTTGATCATCTTTCGGGTTTATTAAAAAAATTAGCCAGTAAAGCCATGGACGCTTTACCCGGAATATTAGGGAGTGTCGTTAGTAGGCTTTTGTCTACTGCAAGCAAAGTAGCTGGTTTTATGGCCAAGCACTTATGGGCATTAGTTCTCTTAATAGTTGGGTTAATTTTTAGTAAAATAAAGAAGGAGTAATCCTAGGCCAGTTAATCCAAAAACAAGTGCTGTCTTTTCATATTCATGGTCGTTATTTTTTTTGACTTCGTGGTCTTCAACGGTCTTTAGGCTTTGGGCCACGGGGATTGGATGACTTATTCTTGGGGGTCATCTTGTTTGTTTACTGCTTGCAATATTACTGGCTCAGAATTTATTTCGCTTTTTCCGACCTTCTGTTCATTGCCTGCCACAAGGATTTCATTATTGTAGTTTATTATTGTGCCTATCTGGAGTCTGAGGTCAGAAGGCAGCATGTATAAACCAGTGCCAACAGCAAAGTCTACTTTCGATCTTGCAAATTGTAAAACATTTTGGTACCTTTTAGTACTTGAAGGTAAATCAACTGTAGAATTAATGGCGTCCTCTAAATTTGCTAAGTATTGTTTTTGTGCATCAAAACCAGTAGAAGGATCTGTTATGTTCGATCTTGTTTGTGCTTGCGAACCTAGCAAACACCAAACATAAGTACGAACAGAGTCGTTTATTCGTTCTATTCCTGCTTTAGTTAGGCCCTTAGAAGTGTCTAAGATAAATGTTGTCCATGCTGTTTTATGCTCTTGCTCTATGGACCCGAGGTGAACAGCTGTGTCTGAAGAGAAAGATGTGTAAGGAGGATTCCAGTCATAGTTATACTTTCTGTGCACGCCTCAAAAATAAGGGGTGCCTAGACCATGATTAAGATCCAACTTTTGTCTAAAGTCTGTCTTGACATTAATATTGAATTCGTTACAGATCCTTTCAAAAGCCTTCATGTCTATTCTGTTGCTGAATGGATTAAACGGTTTGTCATTTGGCAATGGCGCTTGCAATTCAGACAAAATACATCTGAAGGTGTAATAGAAATGAAATCTATACACTGACCTCAACAAAGGATCAGGGTGATTTAAATGATCAGCATACGACACTCCACACCCAGTTGATGCACAAAACACAGCAAAGTTTAACTGGTTCTGATAAAACTGCATCGGATGACTAAACCACACTTTCGGGATGTGGTCGGGTTTCTTTTTCGGGATGTAGGAGGGTTAAGATAGCTCTTCAATGGAGTACTAACCTTTACTTGAAAGGTGTCAGACTGAGTCACAGAAATGTCAAGAGTATCAGTTGTTATATTTTTAAGATTGTAGTGCGGCCCAACAGAATATTTTGCATCAGTATATTTGAATGCGCTCATTTTTATTTCGTTTAAAAAAATGTTTGTAACAATAACAACTCAAGACCGTCCTTCGTTTTTAGAACATGCTATTGATAACGATTGCGGAACCAAAATGGTCACACTCCATGAAATATTTTACAAAGTCGTATGGTTTAATATAAGTGAATCCAAGAAGAAGAATAAGATTCTAAAAGTTGACAAATCGGGGACCAAAGTTAGCCAGTAAACAATACCTGATGGTTATTACGGGTTTTGCTCACTAAAAGAAGCAATGAGTAACTTCGACATTACTCTCAAACTTAACAATGCGAATCTGAAAACAATGTTGACATTCAAACCTGAAAAAGAAGAAGTAGGTTACTATTTTGATAGAGAGCTAGCTAAAATGTTAGGCTTTACAACTGCCAATCGATCCATTCATAGTTTTAGAGTTACACCAAACAAAACTACTTATGAGGGGGAAAATCCGCTCGATCTTGCATTACATTCATTACTCTATGTTCATTTGGACGAGCTGAGCACTGATGAAAACTTATATGATGGAAGGCCCTCAACTGTTTTAAGAGCTCTTCCGTCAGGGAAAGCTGCATATTGCGATTATGAAATTATACAATTCCCTAATTTACAGTTTAAAAGATTAGTTTGTGGGAGGGTCGGATCATTTAATATAAAAATTGCAGACAAAGCAGGAAAAGTTGTGAAATGTGATAACCTACACATTGTTTTAGAAATAAAATAATTAGTTGTTCTAAAAAATGTTGCGTGGGCCAGAAGAATCAGGAGTTACATTAGCGCCTGTGAGGTGTATAACTTTAGAATTAAAAGACCTTGCAGACGTTGCGGACTTTGAACAGAATGGTGAGATAGGCGCTTTGTATGGTTTTGAGTACACTAAAGATGGTGATTATAAACGTAAAGAAGTAAGCGACAACAAAAGGTTTCCTAAACTAGAACAACTGCGCAATCTAGAAGCAAATAATGCTGGCCAGTATGAATAAAAAATAGTTCGAAAACCTGACAGCAAATGGCA
>JAFLJL010000498.1:5000-30000 GCA_018398815.1 Conus ventricosus | reverse complement strand
GTGTTGTGTGTGTGTGTGTGTTGTGTGTGTGTGTGTGTGTGTGTGTGGATGGTCGTTGTTGTAAGGCATCTTCTCATTATTATATCTCACTTATCATTTGTAATTTATATATGTCATAAGTAGCGTTATTTTTATTTTATTTTATATTATTGTTGTTATGACTATGGACTTTTTCGTTCTATGGTAGGTGTATGGTGTTCAAATAAGGAGCTGGCCATGGCATCTGCTATAAAATTTAAGCGAGTTGAAAACACAACCCCATCAGGATCTCAAGAGGATGAACCTATCAACTGGAACATTTGCATTCTATGCCAGAAAGACACTTCAGAAACATTGATATGTCCAGCAAGAAAAGATGGTGTAGGGTACAAATATGTTGCTGACAACTTGAAAAGCTTTCTTGAAATTGGTGAGAGACCATTTTGTACACCTGTTCTTAGACTTTTGATGAACAAGACAGAACTTGAGACTACTTTTCGTACAAACCATGCCTGCTGGCACAAAAGCTGTAGAATCCGAATTGGAACAACTGTGCTTTTGAGAAAGCGGAAAAATGAATCTCAACCAGCAAGTCCAGCAAAAACAAGACGACTGACAGCTTCCTCTCAAGAACTGCAAGACATATGCTTTTTCTGTAACAAGTCATCATCTCACTCAAGTCAATCCAAAGTTCACAGTGTTCAAAGTCTTGAAATGGACTGCAAAGTTAGAAAACAAGCAGCATTACTGAAAGACCAAGAACTTCTACGGAAACTTGCTCCAGGGGACATGGTGGCGACTGAAGCCAAATATCACAGAAACTGTTTGGCAGCATTCTACAGGCGTAAACCAGCATCTGATTCAGTGAATTTAAGTGAGGACTCTCCAATCCAAATCCACTCGCTTGCACTGGCAGAGCTAGTGGCCTACATGGAGACTTTTCGCGAGGCTGAAGATGATGCTCATGCCCTTCCTGTGCAAGCTATACAGTTCGAGTGTGCAGAAACTGGGTTTAGAAGGTGGAAACGTTCACAGCACACGCCTTCGTAACAAGTTACTTGAAATCATTCCGGGGCTTACGTCAGCTGTTCAAGGCCGAGAAACTGTACTGATGTTTGACAAGGATATTGGTGAGGCAGTCAAAAGGGGCATGTAATGAAAGTTCTGACGCAGTGCATCTAAGTAAAGCAGCTCAACAGATTCGTAGAGATATTCTTCAGCGTCGGAAAGGTTTTGATGGCAAGTTCACTGAAAAATGTCAAGAGGATTCGATCCCGTCTTCTTTGAAAACTTTGATAAAATTTATTTTGTGTGGACCAACACTTACAGTTGATGAAAGTGATACTTCAAATGCAACAGAACAAGCTGTTCTATCTGTCTCACAGTTGATTGCCTTTAATTGCAAGCAGTCACGCAGACTTTCTACCTTTCAGAGGCACAACCAAAAAAGTGAAACACCCCTGCCTCTCTACTTGAGCTTAAAAGTTCATGCAGAGACAAGAAAACGAGGGCTAGTTGATACACTCTTTGCTCTTGGTTTGGGAATTTCATATGACAGAGTTCTATCAATTTCTTCAGAGATTGATGACCAGGTCTGCAGCAGTTTTGAGCGAGCAGGAGTCGTCGTTCCTCCACAGATGCGAAAAGGTGTTTTTACTACTGCTGCATTTGATAACATCGACCACAACCCCAGCTCTATGACAGCTGTTGACTCATTCCATGGGACAAGTGTGTCTTTGACTCAACACAGAAAAGCAGAAGAAGAAGGAAAAGAACAAGATGCCCTAGTGCCACGTAGTAAAGATACACCAGCAGAAAAAGAGAACTATTCCACAGCTTCCTGTTCAGTATACGGCCATCATGCCTGTGCCATGTCCAGGAAAGGAACAGACTACGCCATATCTACCAGGACCCTGTAAACCTTGTATCAGTACTGACACAGAAAATTATGAGACTGAGTATGCATGGCTGAGGCATGTATACAGTGTCGTGGAGACAGCACCAATTTCTGACAAAGACTTTATCTCATGGGCTGCTTACCATGCTTCATGCCAACCTTCCTTGCATCTTCCTGTGGCAGATTCTTCTCTCTTACCTTTGATTTTAGAGAATGCTCATTCGCCTGCGCTTGTCAAACATGTGATAGGGCTGATCAAATCAACAGTGGAATACTTGAATCCCACACAAAACCAGTCATTGCTGCTGATCAGCCTCAGTATGCTTTAGCAAAAGAGATACAGTGGACATGGCCTAACACTCACAGAGAACAGAATTGCGTTCTTATGCTTGGAGGACTGCACATTGAGATGTCTGCTTTCAAAACTCTGGGTGACTGGCTGAACGGATCTGGGTGGACAAGCCTTCTCACAGCTGCTGGCATTGCTACATCTGGTGTGGCTGACTTGTTCCTAAAGGCCTCCTATGTCACCAGAACCAGGCATGCACACCAAGTCACTGCAGCTGCGTTGTATATCTTACAACAGCGAGCATTCCAAGCATACAAGGAAGTCAATCCTGCTGAACAGTCCACTGGTATACAGGGATGGCAGGACAGAAAATCAAAAGAGCAGCCACAGTTCAAGTACTGGACACTTGTACTTCACTTTCAAGTCACCATCCTGCAAATGATTTATTCACTTCGTGCTGGCAAGTTTGTCAAATACGTGGAACGTTTGTCAAAGCTGATGCCCTGGCTGTTTGCATTGGACCACACAAACTATGCATGGTGGTTGTCTGTCCACATTCGTGACATGGTGCAGCTGAACAACATCCATCCTGAAATCTTCCATGAATTTTGCTCAGGATCCTTTGTTGTCAGGAAAACGCAACGCAAGTTTTCAAGCATTGCCATGGATCACTGCACGAGCAGTGCAATGCACTCATCAAAGGCGAAGGTGGAGCAGTGGGTTTAACCAACAACCCAAATGCTTTGCGTCGTTGGATGATAGCAGGACCAGAAATTTCTCGTATGCTTGATGATTACGAGAAGCATCTGCAAGCTAGTGAACCTACACAAAATACACATCACGAACAACAACCAGCTGTTCAGTACACTTTTGCAAAGCAAGTGAATGCAGTTCTCACTAGTTTTGAGGAAATGGGCAATCCATTTTCAGAAGACAGTGGGTATCTGTTTGCTCTTGATACCAAAGACATCATGAATGAAGACGTTGTGTCCACTGTCTACACCATCCACAAACTTGGAAAGGAGCAGTACAACACTTTCATAGAGGAACGTTTTGAAAAGCGTTCACAGCCAGTCAATGCCCCTATTCGGAAAAATAAACATCCTCTCTTTTCAAATCAGAAGTGCAAGCCAGCTCCATTTTGAAAGGCACTGTGACAGCTTTGAAGAACGACTGTTCATTGTTTTCCAGGTTATACATTTCTTGTCAGTCAAGAAACGGCAACCTTGATGAATTTTTCAAACATGAAAACCAAGCCTGGCCACCAGCACTTTCAAAACTTGGTCAGCTGAGATCAGGAACCAAAGCTGATTTGATCTCCTGCCTTCAAGCCCAGAAACCAACAAGTATGTGTTCATCCTCAGACACTGCTGAAGTTCCTCCTGCAGTTGCTGACGAATTTGCATCAGTACCAGCAGAGATATTGGATGAGCTCATAGAAAGTGATTCAATTCCATTGCAAGATCCTTCAGACTTCAGTGAAAAGATCCTTCATGAAAATGTCCTCATTCCCATCCAGAAAAGTGCTCCACAAGTTGACGCAAAGCTTTTTGATGGCGCAGCCCTTCTTCAAATGTTGTCACCAAAGTTGACAGCTACTTTTCAGGAATATGTGGATGTCATTGTCTTTCCATATATCCTGCAGCATTTTGATTCAGCATCACGGATTGACATCGTTTTTGATGTCTACAAGGCCGACAGTCTGAAATCTGCTACTCGAGATAAACGTGGTTCTGGTGCTCGAAGAAGAGTCCTCGATTCATCACAGATACCAGGGAACTGGCAAGGTTTTCTGCGTGTCAATGAAAACAAAACTGAGCTCTTTAAGTTTGTTGCAGAGACTCTTTTAGAGAAAGCGAAAGTCCAAGACAAGATACTTGTATGTACAAGTGAAGATAAAGTGTTGTGCTCCTCCGGCAAAGATACCAGCAATCTTGAGCCTGTACTCACGAGGAAGCAGATACACGTCTGATGCTTCACTTGGATGACTGTGCCAAGGAAGGCCTGCATCGAGTCATGATTAGGACCACAGATACAGATGTCGTCGCACTTGCTGTCTCCTGTGTCAAATCCACCGCAGTTGAGGAGCTGTGGATTGCTCTTGGTGTTGGAAAACACTTTAAATACCTAGCCGCCCACACCATTGCTGCTGAACTTGGTCCACAGTGCTCCAAAGCTTTGCCAGCCTTCCATGCATTCCCAGGATGTGACTGTGTGTCATTTTTCTCAGGAAGGGGAAAAAACGAAGGCTTGGAATACATGGGCTGCATACCGCAGGTTACAAAAGCATTTCTGTCATGATGGATCAACCAGATGTGTATTTATCTGACTCAAAGATGATGGATGTTCTGCAACGATTTGTTGTGCTGTTATATGACAGAACCAGTGATGCGCACAGTGTCAACGAAGCCAGGAAACGGATGTTCACAAAAGGAAAACGGCAGCTGAAGAACATTCCACCCACACTTGGGGCACTTCAACAGCATACTCAGCGAGCAGTCTACCAAGGTGGTCACATCTGGGGACAGTGTCTGACGAAAGCTCCTGATCTTCCTTGCCCTGGACAATGGGGATGGCAAAAAGAACAGAACAGTGAATGGAGACCTGTCTGGACTACACTGCCCCAAGTAGAGCAAGCCTGCCAGGAACTGATCTCTTGTAACTGTAAGCTGGCTTGTCGAGGACGATGTAAATGCTTCAAGGCCAGTTTGCAGTGCACCGCCTTGTGTGCATGTGGTGGTGGTGTTGAGTGCAGTAGAGACTAGAGGATATCATTGGTGATTCTGCATTGTACCTGTAAGGTAGGTGTGTGCATGTGTGTGTGCATGTGTGTGTGTGCATGTGTGTGTGTGTGTGTGTGTGTGTGTGTAACTCCCTCACCCCTCTTCCTTAGTTGTGCTAATCCTCGTTCACATTTTCATATTTAAATGTTATTTCTAACTGTATGATACAGGTATTGTTATCACAAAGTACATTCATGAGCCCTGATATGGCCTAAGTGATCGGCGAGGCTATAGGCAACATGGATGAATGAAGTACTTGAATATACTTAAATATGTGATAGATTTGATTTTTTTGTGGTATTATGATCATTTTTAAACTAAGTGAAGCCCTTTCATAACTTACTATAACAGTGTGTTGAGAAACACAAACATAAAAAGTGAGAAATGTGTTCCGTATGTCGCGGTCTCTAAAATTGGATCTTCCATCTTTAATCATCAATTAAACTGAGAAACAGATGGCAAAAAAATTGTTTCCCATGCTAATATTGTAGAGGAGTATCTAAAGTGTGTGTGTGCCAAAAGGCATGCTTTCACTCCCATTTGCAGGGTTTGCCCAATATCCCTACCTTAGCCGCTGCACTAAAACAACTTGTTTCCTTATTATTTCAGTTAACAATAAATGCATTCAGAACAAAATATGTCAAGAATACTCGATGTGCTTGCGGCGCCCTTGATAATTGTACAAGAACACACGTTCTATATTTTTGCCCCTACTTTGATTCCGATTTGTCTGAATTTAGAAAGGATGCTTCAAAGTGCATATTCCAGGATACCATGTCTCTCTTAAATTTTGTACGAATTCTTATGTTAAGCCCAGTTGGCTCAATCCTGTAATGGCTGTTTCATTATCTTATTTTGTACAGTTGTTTGTTTTTACTTTTGATGGTTTTTTTTTGGGGTCTTTTTTTTACAGTTTAATTCTTACTTAGAGTTTCTCCTCATCACACATACACGCACACGCACACACACGCGCGCGCGCACACACTCAAACACACACATACACTCAAACACACACACTCAAACACACACACACACACACACACACACACACACACACACACACACACACACACACTCAAACACACACACACCTTGTCTAATATCACATTTAGTGAAAAGACGTTAAATTGAAGAACAACAACAACAACAACAACACACACACATACACACACACACACACACACACACACACTGTGGAAGGCAGCACTGAATTTTTGCAAAGTTCATGAAGATGACGAGATCGAGGAGAACAAGAGACAGAACAGCCGAGTCATCAGCGCTCGAGACACTGATCCTGCGCACCGACAGTCGGCGGGCGGGCGACCCAGTCGGAAAACGTAAGAAAAGTACTAGGCCTACGAGCGACGAGGACGGTTTGGTTGTTCATGGCGTGGACCGCGCTACAATGCCCGGCGGAACCAGCAGTCAACACATCGGACCTGGCGTGAGTAGAGCTAGTCTGTCTGACCTACATGAAATGGTAGCAGCGCTCTGCACACGAATTTCAAATTTAGAAAAACGTATTCAACAGCAGAATGAGGTCGCCCGGTCAAATGATGTTAGGAAGAAAAAAATGGTAAACAGCGTTGGAACCCAAACAGAGTCCAACAGTATCGGTAAGCGTACATATGCTGAAGCTGCTGGTTCGGGAGCATTACCACCACGCATCCCGCATTCCTGTAGGCCTACAATAACACCAGGAAAAATGCAATCAAAAAAGGCACCGAAACAACAAACAAAGCCAAAGAATCTGGAAAAAGAACATCAGAAGAAAAATATCGAACCGCAAACTGTAATGACGTCAAACAAAGTAATGACGTCAAACAAAGCCCCGCTGAAAGACGCAAAAGGCCCAGACCTAGGCCTAGTTCTACGGAACAAGAGAACGCACATCGAAACCCTAACCCTGATCTCCCGAGTGTTTTGATTATTCATGACTCCGTGACAAATAAAGTGAATAGCAGAAGACTGGCCAGTCCTACGGATTCGATGCAGTGTCACACAAGGCGTCTACGATCAAGAATTTGCTACCATCCTTCGAATTGTCTCGACAATCTGCTGACAAAGCCTTTGACGCCGTTTTAGTCCACTGTGCCGTGAATGACTTGAAATCAAAATCTCCGATAGAAACCTGCAAAGAATTCATAAAGTGTATCAAAGACATTTTAGTGGGGGTTCTATGTCGCAGAATTAACCAGAATTGTGCACTTCGTGCAACAAGCACAATACTTTGGTATATTGTTCTTTACAATGTTACAATTGATTTCAGATTTGAAGCCACTTCAAAATCGTTTTTTATTTTGAGAAATAAATAAAAATGATGAGCCAAAATTGCAGACGATTTTCTAGCGCGAGGTGCGCGCAGTGAATATTATCAAGCAAAATGAATGTAAGCTAAAATTATTTTCTAATGATAACATGTTGGATAATGATATATCGTGTATGAAAATACATATGTTTATCCAAAAATTTGCTGGCCTTATTTTGTTTCCTTAATTTTCTATGACTTTGTAGACCCGCAGCAGGAAAATCAAAATGGCCGCTTCCGATCGCGTGTTCGTAATTTGCCAGTGAAAACTTCGTCTTTCGAGGTGAATTATGGATTTACAGCTCTTCACAAAGTCTTGAAATGTCATTCTATCATTTTATTTGTTTTCTGAAGCGTATTAATACCATCCTTTACCTTACCCTTTAAATGGGTTGCCTTTTGTGTGTGTGTTTACAGTGTTTTCCCTACACTTTGGAGAAGTTCGTTTATAGATCTATAATATTCTTCTTCCTAGAGGACTGGTTCAGTCAAAAACGAGTTGGTCACCAGCGCGCTTATATATATATATATATATATATATATATATATATATATATATATATTAATAATAAACGTCTTTGAGGGTTCTCAGGAGATCTAAAAAATAACAGGAAAACAGAACAAATATTGACAACGCGCGCGAGTGCGTGTGTACGTGCGCGAGCCTGCATGCACACACACGTGTGTGTGTGTGTGTGTGTGTGTGTGTGTGTGTGTGTGTCAACCTCGGGGTATGTCAGTGGAGGAAGGACTAGCGCACAGCCCAAACACACTCACAGCTTGCTTACAATCTCATTCATATATCATGCATTCGTCACATCAAACCACTAGTAAAGTCTATAACTTTACTACACATAATCATAGAAACAAACATCAATGCGCATAAAGTCAAACAGAATAAAACATTCTCTCTTTCCTTGGACTTCACAAAATCATTTGTCTAAATCATCTTAACTAACCCGGGTATAAAAAGATTTCCACTTTACCTGGCCAGGTGATTTTTAACTATTCACGAATCACTGTCTTTTCTTTTCTTTTTTTCTTTGTTTCTTTTCACCGTCACTTTCACAGACACAACACAAGTGCTGGCACTGGTCAGGTTGGACTGCTGGCACTGGTCAGGTTAGACTGCTGGCGCTGGCGTTGGCCTGTGGTTCTGCTTGGCGAAGTGACGCTGCCAGGTATGAGGTCGAACCCCGGTTCAGGTTGAACAGTGACTACTAGACATCGATCTGTTCTCCTTTCCTTCTTCCTGCATTAACGCATTGCACTCTCTCTCCCTCACTTCTAGTTTCTTCCTGCATTAACGCATTGCACTCTCTCTCTCTCTCTTCTAGTCTGCTCTATCAAATGGACATGGTTGCTTTTCTTTCTTTTCCTTTTCTTTTTTTTTTTTCTTCATCAGTTAGCAACTCTCCATCTCCACATCTTTCCTTAGTCCTTCCTCTGCAGACTCTATCTGGTGCTAATGCCGCAACTAGGTTCTCTTCTCTCCCCTCTCATCTCTCTGCTTTTTTTTCTCGAGCAGAGCTACACCCAGAACCTCTTCCTCTCTCTCTGTCTGTCTGTCTTCTCCTCGTCCTCCATCTCTCCTCTTTTCTCACTCACACATTCCTTTCTTATGCTCATCCCATCTGTCAAAGGGTGAGCACCATTGGTCAGTATTTTCCCGCCTTGTCGAGGTTGCCTCCCCTCTCATTCCATTGGACATTCAAAACGTCAAAGTCACATCTACCCGCCTTGCTCTCTGTGGTGGTCAATTGGTCATTTAATTAATTAGCGTGATTTCACCCCCACCACACACTACCTTCCCCCCTTCCTACCTTAACCGGCGACGTCCGACTTAATTGTGAGCGCAGGTCGCAAATTGGCTGTATGAGTCTGACCCAAGCACCGAGACCCGTCTCGCCAGACCTAACGAGACATCTGGTCCAGCCACTCAGACTGTCTGCTGTCTCCTCGCATGCTTAATTGGCTGAGGCGACGCATGGAGCCGTCTGCCTGGCGCCCAGAATGTTTGACTTTGGGCTTATGCCCAGTTGAGCTGGCTGGTGACCGACCACGAATTCGGTTTTTCTATTTTTGTCCATGACAATTTCCCCCTTGCAAAAGACTATGCTCCGCATTGTCTCAAAAAAACGGTACAAAAAAGACAACAACCGAATCTGCTGACAACACAGCTACACGTGCAAAGTTTTGCAAATATTTTACAACAAACGGTTTATGAATTATAAAATATATCATTAGTGAATATCACCCCAATGGGTTATCATTGACTTGCGCTTTTGCCTCATTTTTTTCAACTCATTTTCTGATAACCTCTGTGCGCACCTATGCAATCCCCTACCTGCGGATTTGCCACATCTTCTCTTCACAACTACTATGAAAAGCACAATTTAATATGATCACGATCCATGACACCTCACTGAGGAATCTCCATCCTCACTTATCGCAAACAGTGCATTACTACACAAGCGACTGGATGCTCCAAACATAACTGCATTTACATGAACAAGTCTCACAAAGAAAATATTAACCATAGCCAAATGGGAATGAAACCCATATCCACTCAGCATAACTGTAATCAACACATATTATTAACAAAGTAGCTATGCGCCTTGGATATGACTGACTTCCTCTGAGTTGCAGCTTGCTAACTACACGACTTAAATAGTCAGCTCCGACATTCTGTCGACCTGGGATGTACTGACTCGATACCTGTAGGGCTGCAGTGCCATTGCCCAGCGCAGCACCCTACTGTTTTTCGGCTGCGCCTTTGTGCTGAGTCTCACGCTGAATATATTTGCGGAGAAAATTCGCATGGAAAAGTTTTGTTTCCCATTCACCTCAATCCGGTAATCCTTATCTACCTTTTCAGTGATGGTGAATGGTCCTTTCCAATGCATCAGCAGCTTGTTGTGATCCGTGGGAAGCAGTAACAGAACTTGATCTCCCACCTTGAGGAATTGCTTCCTCATCTTCCTGTCATATTGCTTCTTCTGCACGACCCTAGCCTCCTGCAACCATTCCCTTGCAACCTTACATGTCTCATACCTGTGCCCACCTTTGGAACAGGGTGAGATTGGGCCAATCAGATCAATAGCCACTCTCCTGAACGGTGTGTCAATTAAAGGGGCTGTTTAAGAGGCGCCTTCCTCTTCACCCCCTTTGGCTGACCTTTGACACACGTCACATGACATGCAGAAACGCTTTATGTCTGCCATTGCCCCTGGCCAATGAAAATCATCAAAGATTCGGTCAGCTGTTTTGCTGGTGCCGAGATGACCCGCCATGAGCGACTCGTGACCCACTGACATGACAGTGTCACGATAACATGCTGGTACCTCTAACTGAGTTGTCACCTTACCTGTCTTCCCCTTGGTGAACACTCGGTACAGCATCCTGCCTTTCACCAGAAATTCTGTCTCACCTCCTCTAACCACCGTTTCTCTCCACCTCTTGCCAACTCCCAAGACTTTACGAGCGAAGGGTCTTGTTCCTGCGCTGCCCTAAACTCACCAGGCGACACATCTATGCCTGACTTACTTGCTGGAACGACTAACGGTTTGTCAACCTTTCCTCCTTCTTGCTCCGTGTTTGAACTGCTGCCCCTGTAGCAGTCAACAACTCAGGATCCCCTGGATCCCTTGCCCCTGGAATATTTCCGATGATCAAATCATAAAGGGGTTTCTCCATCACCAGCGCAGACAACTCGCCTGGGAAGTAAGGGGTACGTACTTCTATCTTAGCAACTGGAAACCCCTCACAGTGCCATCGATTAGAGTACAGGTCTGGATTTGCCCTGTCAAATCCCCTTCCTCGGCCAGCGTTGTTCTCACTACACCACATGAACAACCAGTGTCTCGTAACACTTTCACCCTCTGCTGGCCAATCCACCCTTCTTCCACTGGTAACGAACCACTCAGCCTAGTGCCCTCCATCCCTGACACTGACTGCTGTCCAGTGCTAGCCATAGGCCGCACTCTACCCTCTTCAGAAATTTGGATCCCTTTTGGTTCCACTGCAGTCGTTTCCCCTGGCGACCCTTATCAACCTCTTGTAAGGCTGCTGCCTTCTGGAACCTCATGCGACATTCCCTCGCCACATGTCCTTTCTTGTGACAAATGAAACACCTATTGTCCTTTGTCCTCCTTTCTGCCCACCACTGGGTTTGCAGACTTTGCAGAAAACTCCTCTAGTCTTCTGCACTCTTCTCACCTGTGCCTGGCACCTGTTTCTCCTGCACCTTAGTGCCCAAACGTGCCTCCCTATACACCTCTGCTAACTTCAGCAACTCTCCTGCTGTCTCTGGCTGTCTCTCTTTCAAATGTAAGTTAACTCTGGACTGCAACCTGACAAAATCTGTTCTTTCATAACCAGCTCTTTCAATTCAGCGAACTCCTTTTTCGTACCACTCAGCTTTTAACCACTTCTCGAAATAGTGATCTAAACGTGCACCAAACTGATGTACTTTCACCTGCTTGTAACCTAGCTGAACGAAATTTCTTTCTAAACCCCTCCTCTGTGAGGTCAAACCCTTCATCAACGATTCCTTCACAGCACCAAAATCAATTGTTGTTCTGCTGTAACGCATGAAAATCTGTAATGCCTTACCCGTCAATAGCGCTGATAAAATGACTGCGCACTCTTCTGAGGCCAACCTTGACTGTCGCAAACGTTTCGAAAACGACTGATGTACGCATCAATCGAATCTGATCCTTCAGAGAATTTTGGCAACTTTGGTCGGGGGGCATAACTGCGCACAGGGTCACTGAAACTGAACTACCGTCATCGGTGGTCTCCCTCTGTATTCTCACCTTTCTAACTCTAATTGTATCCTTAATCTTTCTGTTTCCTGCTTTACTCTTTCTGTTTCCTGCATTTCTCTAGCTTGATTATCGTTAGCCTGAATCCTTAATCTTTCTGTTTCCTGCATTTCTTTAGCCTTTTCCTGCTCTGCTATTTCTACTGCGACACGGCGTCTTTCCGCTCGCTCATCTCTTTCCATCTTTTGGGGGTTTTCAACGAATGCTCGCAACTCTTCTCCCGAGTAACCTAAATCACGAGAGACGCTCACAAGTTGTTCAATAGGGGTGTTCTTTTTTGTCCGCCATTATATTCTTTTTTTTAACAAGGTTTTACTACTACGACAGCCAAACTGGTGGTTACCGACACAGTGACGTGATAGCACAATCCTATGAATGATGATATTAGCTTGGGACAACGTAATTAGTTTTTATAAGGCGCCTAGCGCCTGACCCACTATGAGAGCGAATTATAGCAATCTGTGCGAAATAAGTACTCTGGGGCTGAAATGCCAAGCCTAGTGTTAACTATCTTGGAAGCAATGCCAAGCCTAGTATTTAACTATCTTGGAAACATACAGTAAGACACTACCTTGTCTTGGGATTACAACACTTGAATCCCACCCAGCTCCTCTCTGAGAAGTTGAACAATTATATAAATGGGCCAGAATATCCTGGCAGGCTCGCCAATAAATTGTCAACCTCGGGTATGTCAGTGGAGGAAGGACTAGCGCACAGCCCAAACACACTCACAGCTTGCTTACAAATCTCATTCATATATCATGCATTCGTCACATCAAACCACTAGTAAAGTCTATAACTTTACTACACATAATCATAGAAACAAACATCAATGCGCATAAAGTCAAACAGAATAAAACATTCTCTCTTTCCTTGGACTTCACAAAATCATTTGTCTAAATCATCTTAACTAACCCGGGTATAAAAAGATTTCCACTTTACCTGGCCAGGTGATTTTTAACTATTCACGAATCACTGTCTTTTCTTTTCTTTTTTTTCTTTGTTTCTTTTCAACGTCACTTTCACAGACACAACACAAGTGCTGGCACTGGTCAGGTTGGACTGCTGGCACTGGTCAGGTTAGACTGCTGGCGCTGGCGTTGGCCTGTGGTTCTGCTTGGCGAAGTGACGCTGCCAGGTATGAGGTCGAACCCCAGTTCAGGTTGAACAGTGACTACTAGACATCGATCTGTTCTCCTTTCCTTCTTCCTGCATTAACGCATTGCACTCTCTCTCCCTCACTTCTAGTTTCTTCCTGCATTAACGCATTGCACTCTCTCTCCCTCACTTCTAGTTTCTTCCTGCATTAACGCATTGCACTCTCTCTCTCTCTCTTCTAGTCTGCGCTATCAAATGGACATGGTTGCTTTTCTTTTCTTTTCCTTTTCTTTTTTTTTTTTCTTCATCAGTTAGCAACTCTCTCTCTCCACATCTCTCCTTAGTCCTTCCTCTGCAGACTCTATCTGGTGCTAATGCCGCAACTAGGTTCTCTTCTCTCTCCCCTCTCATCTCTCTGCTTTTTTTTCTCGAGCAGAGCTACACCCAGAACCTCTTCCTCTCTCTCTGTCTGTCTGTCTTCTCCTCGTCCTCCATCTCTCCTCTTTTCTCACTCACACATTCCTTTCTTATGCTCATCCCATCTGTCAAAGGGTGAGCACCATTGGTCAGTATTTTCCCGCCTTGTCGAGGTTGCCTCCCCTCTCATTCCATTGGACATTCAAAACGTCAAAGTCACATCTACCCGCCTTGCTCTCTGTGGTGGTCAATTGGTCATTTAATTAATTAGCGTGATTTCACCCCCACCACACACTACCTTCCCCCCTTCCTACCTTAACCGGCGATGTCCGACTTAATTGTGAGCGCAGGTCGCAAATTGGCTGTATGAGTCTGACCCAAGCACCGAGACCCGTCTCGCCAGACCTAACGAGACATCTGGTCCAGCCACTCAGACTGTCTGCTGTCTCCTCGCTATGCTTAATTGGCTGAGGCGACGCATGGAGCCGTCTGCCTGGCGCCCAGAATGTTTGACTTTGGGCTTATGCCCAGTTGAGCTGGCTGGTGACCGACCACGAATTCGGTTTTTCTATTTTTGTCCGTGACAGTGTGTGTGTGTGTGTGTGTGTGTGTGTGTGTGTGTGTGTGTGTGTGTGTGTGTGTGTGGTGTGGTAATGGGAAAAAGGACAATTCAGTGTCCAATCCCATTTCACCTCCAGGAAAAAGAGAGGCAGATAGAGGGAACAGAAGCAGAGATAGAGAAAAGAGAGAGTGGCAGACGAGTCTTATGTTTGGAAGGGGGCGCTTGAGAGTGTGTAAAAGAAAGTGAAAGAGTGGTAGATGAGGAGTTTTATTCTTGGAAGGGGGCACTTCAGGGTGTGTATGAGGGGGAAATAATATATATATATATATATATATATATATATATATATATATATATATATATATATAATTAATTATAGATCAGTATATTTAAGATGCCTAAAACAATTTTTTGAGTGCTCAACCCCTTGGGGAGCAACATAAAACAAGTTAAAAGAGGAATTTTAAAACTATCTACAAATTTGTTTCAAGCGTGTTGCGCTGTCATCAGGATGGTTTTTGGTTTGCCCACCGCCGATGTTATATAGCGTGTGGGCTCCCGTTTGCGGTTGTTTGCACGTGCCGGTTGGCTGCACGTGTTTTTTTGGGCTTTCAGGTTTTTATTTTGGGTGTGTTCACTAACAACGATTTCCATTTATGCCTGCAGTTGTTTACTATTTCTGTTTTGGTGTTTAAAGTTGCTAAGTGCGGTTTGCATAGTATTAACCATTTTTCAGTTAAACATAGGTTGCACCTTTTTGAAACATTGCTGTATGGTGATGCTCTTTTTATGATTTTCCAGGATATATTGTAGCTTGTTTTTGCGTCTTTAAGTTTCAGATATATTTGATCAGTTCTGTTTGGTTTTTATATTTTTCTTTATTAAATGACTGTTTGTGGTTTGCATATCTGGTTTTGAAGTGGTTTTCAGTGATCCCTATGTATGTTTCTTTTTCATTTTCTGATGTCACAGTAGCCTGGTATACAATGTTGTTGTGAAGACATTTATTGTCTAGTGGGCACTGCTCCTTTCTGGTGCAATTGCAAGATTTCCTTTCTTCACCCTTCTTTGCTGTGTTGATTTTCATTTTGTTGGATGCGTCAATTAGGTTTTGAGGTTGGGCATACATGAGTACGGTAGTTTGACAGTGTTTTTGTTAAATATTTTGGACAGTTTGTGTTCTTTTGGAAATGAAGTTGTTAGGATTTTGAAGAATTCTTTCCCTATGTTTGTTTTGAGTTTCCCGTCGTATGGGGGGTTATACCATATGATTTTTCTTTTCCTATTTTTCTTGCTTTTATTTGTGTTGTTGTCGGGGTTGTATTGTAATTTGTAGTTGTATCCACTTGTTTGTAGTGCCTCCTGGTATTCTACTGCTGCATTGTTGAACACTCTCTCATTGCATGACAGGTTTGATAGTCTCTTGTTTATGCCATGGGGTATGGCCTTTAATATAGATGGTGGATGGTTACTTTTGGTGTGTACATAAAGAGGTGTATCGTTGGGTTTCTTGTATGGTTTATATATGTGATTGTTGAGATCCAGTGTTATGTCTAAGTAGTTCACTACCTTTTTGTTTGCTTCAATGGTAATCTTTAAGTTGTGGTTTTGGAAGATTTTGCATAGTTCTTTCTTCTTGTTTTCGATGGTTCTTGGATTGTTGGTCAGTGCAGCAAGGCCATCGTCTCTGTATAGTCCGACTTGTTTTCCGAGTTTTTTCTTGATGTTGGACAGCATGAATAGTCCGACCAGTTCACATGTTTCTGCACCATCATATGATCCCATGGTTACGTCGAATGTTGAGTTTCTGTTGGTTTTCCTGATCCAGGTTTCATTTTTGCTGTGTAGTAATGTTTTCTTGGTGTGGAGAATGATTTCCATTTCTGACCCTGTTATGTCTGTGTGGTTACTGGCAAACTTCAGGGCTTTGGCGAGTAGTTCCTCATCTATAGATGGGTAAAAGTCTACTATGTCAAATGTGATGAATACTGTATTACTTTGTTTATTGAGTTTTTTGAACCATTGGATAACTTCGTATGTGTTCTTCCAGAGGTTGTATTCAGAGTTTGATTTTACGTTCTTTATTATTTTTTCCAGAATTTTCTTGCTTATTTTGCCTAATTCAGATTTGGATGGGTTTATTA
The DNA here is from genome assembly GCA_018398815.1 of Conus ventricosus. Taxonomy (NCBI): domain Eukaryota; kingdom Metazoa; phylum Mollusca; class Gastropoda; order Neogastropoda; family Conidae; genus Conus; species Conus ventricosus. Next base: position 13,697 of record JAFLJL010000498.1, on the reverse strand, counting down.
GTCTACATGTTGGATTGTTATGGAAATTGGGCTTGTGGTCTTTGAGTGTTATGAAAGCTTCTTTTGTTGCTGTCGCTTCTATCCTGTCACTTAGCTAGGTCTATGCGCTCTGCAAGTTCTTTTTCTTTAGTGCGGATGCTATCATGTATATTGTTGTCGGCTTTTTGTAGTTTTTCTGGATGTTTTTGTCAAGGAGTTGAGAGTATTCTTTTGGTTCCATTTTGTAGTAATTGCTAGTTTTATCAGCCTTCACAAATATTTTTTTGTCATTTTGTACTTGTTTTATTTGTTTTTTTAGTGTTGTTTGGAAACTGTTGTTAGATTTTTTGAATTCAATATTGGTTATCATTCTTTTCATTTGATCTTGAAAGGGTTTCATTTCGTCTATGGCTGGTGGTGATCGCCATGATCTGAAATCGTAGGTGTTTTTGTCCTCTTTTTTTTGCATTTGGGTTCAGAAAAAAAGAATGCTTTCCATCTCATATTATGTACAAACTTTTCTGTTTGTTCTATTATTTTTTTTTATATATGATTGCGGATTTGAACGTCTCCTTTGAAAAAATCAAAAGTATTATCAAGGAGAACCAAAAACCAAAAAGGCAGATGGTTTGAGCAGCACTCTACTTCAACAAGAGGGATGGACACTACCAGATGCCCAGACAAGACCTTTGTGAGACTGAGGACAGGGCACTCCAAACTGAGACATCACATGTCCACTATATTCCACAATGGCAGGTCTTCAAATCATCCATGCAGTACAGCCCAACACATTGACCACTGGAGGGCCTTCGCCATACAGCAGTCTTCACCAATACCTCCAGGGTTCCTACCTAAGTGAACAAGGAAGAAGACCATCCTACTGTACTGATGATCTCTAATGATTATCACCAATCAGTTATTGACTCCCCTCCCCCAAGAACGATTATCATCCAGTAGCACTGTTGTTATCAAATGGTCATCACCTAATAAGCTTTATTATCCTTATTTATATATTTATTCAAAACCCCCTTGTGCGCGCGCGCGCGCGTGTGTGTGTGTGTGTGTGTGTGTGTGTGTGTGTGTGTGTGTGTGTGTGTGTGTGTGTGTGTGTGTGCATGCATATGGATGTGGATATGGATGAGTGTTTGTACATAATATATACACAATGTATACACACATAGTGTGTGTGTGTGTGTGTGTGTGTGTGTGTGTGTGTGTGTGTGTGTGTGTGTGTGTGTGTGTGTGTGTGTGTGTGCTATATATATGTTGTGTGTGTGTGTGTGTGTGTGGTGTGTGTGTGTGTGTGTGTTGATGTTGATTTCACCTATGACAACGGTCACTATTCATCAGTCATTGATCATTTCCAATTTTCTGCTCAATTGGCATTATCATACCAATGCTATCATGTACTTTCACTCATGACAATGATCAACATCCTATAGCATTGTTTATCCCACTTATGACAATGATCATCATCATCATTTAAAAAAAAAAAAAAATATATATGTATATATATATATATATTTATATATATGTGTGTGTGTGTGTGTGTGTGTGTGTGTGTGTGTGTGTGTGAGAGAATGGGTGTGTATGTGTTTGAAAACTCCCCACAGTTAGTCTCATTATGACAATAATTCACCCATAATACCCTCCCCTCTCTTCCCCCCTCCCCACCCTACCCCCACCCCCTTTCTTTTTCCCCCAACAACACTATTTGCATGAATTTCTCACCCTCCACACACCCCATGCAATATTTGTGTGGGAGGAGAGATATGAACTCTTTCTCTCTCTCTCTCAACCTCCCCCATTACCCTCTTCCACACCCCCTCCATATTCTGCCCCCCTTCCCTCCCCCCCCCTCCCCAACGATATCTTACCACCCATTGGTCATTTCCTTTCTCTTCCAATCATTACCCACACCGTCACATACGACTACCCCCACATAACTACTATCATCACCATCACCTCCCATTAAAATTGTTCATTTATTTATTTATTCATTTATATCTTTTATATTCTTTATTTACTTCTCTTATCTTATTTCATTTATTTATTTATTCATTTATTTATTATTATGATTTTTATTCATTTATTTTTTGTTTTTAGAACTTATTTGGTGTTATGGGTGAAAATGAATGAATGTACAGCATACGACTCCCCTTTTTGCTGGCGGCCATCTTGGAAATTGCTCAAATACACAAAAATTCCTTCTTTTTTAAAAAATAGACCTGTATCTGGTTATGTTCAGGGCACGAAATTGTGCTTCTCAGCCAGATTTGGTATTTGTAGCATTAAATGAACAATTTTGCAACATATATTCCAATTTTTGTGTCGGCCATTTTGAAAAATGCCCAAAAAACACATTTTTACAAATTTTTCATGGTGGCTCTAAATCAGGTTTTGTTCAAGACATAAAACTAGCCATCTCTGCCAAATTTGGTGCTTGTTGCATGAAGTGCATGATTTTTCGACACAGAACCCCCGCTATTTCAAAAGAACAAACTAGAATGAAAATCATCATCAGCAAAATTGCACCATCTAAAGACTCCCAGCTTAACATCAAGGGGACCTCTTCAACGCCTGGCTGGTATCAGAGCTGATTGAAGATAACATCTCATTCATCAGCCACACTAACCTTCACGTCAACACCTGGCACTTCCGGACGACCTCCATCTACTTACAGAGGGGCTAGTGTTCTCGCCAAGAACATCGGGAGACACATCAGGAGCCTGTTCTAGACAACACCCAAAAAAGTGGCCCGACGCTACCGTTTCCAGCAACGCGGCCCCTCCCAGTACCAGCCGTTCCTGGAAGACCCACGCTACGATCCTCGCCCCTGGAGGAACATGTTTAGCGCACTGTATGGCTGGTGATGGAATCACTTTGCAGAAATTCAGTGCTCGAAGTTCTGACAGTAGACTAATATTTATTTATTCACCACTTGTGCCAGTTAGTATTGCTGACATGCTAACTCAACATCCCTGATTTATTTATTGTCAGTTTCACCATTTAACACACACACACACACCACACACACCACACACAACACACACACACACACACACACACACACACACACATTTTGACACTGTTAACGTGAACAATTAGATTTAGATCTAGATCTTCAGATTTTTTATTTTAGTTGGTTTAAAAGAAAGTTAAATTCCATGTTAAATAACGTTTCTTTTAAGGTTTTCCAGTGGAACTGTCGATCTATATCAACCAGTCTTGATCAGCTAACTCAGCACCTTGCCGAAGAAAAATATAATGCATTGGCTTTACAGTCTCTCAATGTGAAGAGGAATAGGTTACCTAAACTCAGTGGCTACTATTTTCCACCCATTACTCAGCAAGGAGTCACAGAAGATAAAACCAACGTTGTTATTTACATAAAAGAAAGAGAGAAATATTAGCCATGTACTAGTCCTGTTCCACCAGACTTACTAGATGCCTATTCCTGTGCAGTCAGGGTCCGAATAAACACTGACACCACATTTACTGTAGTGTCAATATACTTACCTCGAGGGCCTAATGAAAGAAATACCGAATGGCTTCGATCGCTACACCTAAAATCAGATCAGAATAGCAAGTTCATAATAACTGGTGATTTCAATGCTCATTCGCCATTCTGGGTTAAAGATTGTCAATTAATTACTAGCAGTCGTTTCGTTGAGAACATTGTTGACTCGCCTTTTTATCTTTTAAACGACGGAGAATAACACGTGTTCCCGATAATCCCAATCACAACCCCAGTGCAATAGATTTAACCTTAACATCTCCAGATCTAGCACCTGTATGTGACTGGCAGACCTTAAATGACACTCTGAACAGTGATCATATTCCCATTATCACCACTTTTAAATCTATAAGGCCTGAACCAAAAGACATGTCGCAAGAAAAAGTACCAAAATATAACTATAAATTAGCTAACTGGGACAGCTTCACAAACTTACTTAAATCGTTCAATGTCGACATGAATGAATTCAACTACCTAACTGTTGATGAATTGTATTGTAAATTTCAAAAAGCCATGCTATCTGCTGCAAATCAGTCAATACCCAGAATAAAACTAATCAAGCCAAAGTTAAATAAACACACAGGGAATGTCTGGTGGAACGAAAATTGCGAACAAGCTAAAAAGGAGAAAAACGTAAAACTAAGAGCATACTTACGAAGCAAAGGAGAAGAACGTAATTCAAAACTGCTTGAGAAAAAAAGGCCAAAAATCATTTTAACAAAGTGACGGCACAAGCTAAACGACAATACTGGTAAAACCTTTGTAAAAATGAAGTTAGTAGTTTCAAAGATTATCACAAGGTGTGGGCAAATCTAAGAATAATGAAAAACGGAGTATCTCTACCAACATGTCCAATCAAGCTCCCTAACTCTGATTTACCCTCCAACTCAGAGAAAGCTGTAGCATTCGCCAACTTATTTTAAAAAAAATAGCAGCACAGACAGTCTAACAGCAAAAAACAAACGACACAGAGAGCAAGAGGAAAGAAAAGCCATTTACAACGACCCTGACCCTGTAACAGACCATTACCTAAATGTTCCCATAACATTACAAGAAGTGGAAGAATGTCTCAGTAATCTAGGAAATAAAAAGACATCAGTAGGCTTAGATGGCATTTCAAATGAAATGCTACATCATATCCCTTCGAATGTAAAACATTTCATATACCTTTTTATTAAAAAATGTTGGAACGAGGGAAATCTGCCTTCTGTGTGGAAACATATTCTATAATTATTCCCATTCACAATCGAGGTAAAACCTCGATCTGATATAAACAGCTACCGACCAATCGCCCTAACGTCTCATATGTGCAAACTGATGGAAAAAATTGTTCTAAACAGGTTAACATACTTTTGTATCAAACACCAAGTAATCCCAATCAACCAAGCTGGTTTTCAAAAAGGAAGATCATCAGTAGAACACTTAGTTAAACTAGCGACTCAAGTTAAACAACAATTTGCGAGACGGAAAAACATCCTCGCAACTTTCTTTGATATAAAAAAAAGCATATGAACAAGTATGGCACAAACGACTCATGTATAAGCTCAAAACCATTGGTATAAGTGGAACAATGTATAACTATATCAAAGTTTTTTTTTTTTAAATAGAGTGATTCAAACAAGAATAGAGCATACATATTCTAGCACTAGACCATTAGAAATGGGGCTTCCACAGGGATCAGTATTATCTCCGATTTTATTCAATATTTTTAACTGCAGATATAACAAAAGGAGTATCAAAAATGCTTTTTAACTCTGGATATGACCCTGAGAAACTTCCCCAATTTACTCTAAACGGGTCACCACTACAATACGCTAGTTCTGTAAAATTTCTAGGCGTTTATCTAACTCCAAAGCTTTCATGGAATCTACATATTGAATACATTTTGAATAAAGCGAGGAAAAGTTTTAACTTTTTAAAAATCATAAGCAAACAAAAGTGGGGACAAGACAAAGATAGCTTAACATTACTATCTTCTGCGCTTGTGCGATCAAGATTAATTTACGCCCAAGAAGTATTCTTTAGCGCCCCACAAGACTTACTCAATAAATTACAAATTATAGACTGCAAATCGTATAAACTGGCACTTGGAGTTCCTATACGTACATGTAACACGGGAACATGCCATGAAATTGGAGTTTTGCCTCTCAATGAGTTTCGAAAAGCGTCTGCATCTAAATTTGTCTGAAAAAACTCCTCACAAAATACCTTTTGTGCTAAAGAAGTATCAGTAAATCCAGAAACAGACTTTGCAAAAAGAGCTAGAAGCATAAAATCAACTTTATCCATTCAGACATATACTTCTACTCTATTGAAAGAATCAAACATAAATCAAACTTAAATCGCTTCGAGCCCCTTCTATGCACCCATTCCCAAATAGGAACAAATAAAAGCTAAATTTGATACAAATTACACTGTACTAAGTAAAAACGATTCTCCAAACCTTCTTAAAAGCGATGTAAATTGTCATTTGGAAAATGTGTATAAAGACTACTTGAAAGTTTTTACGGATGGTTCAGTACTAGATGATCGTAACACTGGCGCAGCTTTTATCATACCAACCTTAAAAGTGGAGAAATTGTATCATCTTGGGAAATACTTGTCGATTTTTACCGCAGAACTAGTAGCAATTCTAATGTCTCTAAAGTATATTCTAAATTCTTCCACTAAAAATTGTCAACTTCTACTTTGTAGTGATTCTAGATAACCGCTTTCTGCTTTACAATCTCCAGATTCAAAGATTGAAATGAGATAACAACGGAAATAAATCACGTAACGCATCTTCTATCAATGAAGAGAGTCAATATTACTTTCTGTTGGGTGCCCCTTACTGCGGCATTTTATCCAATGAGAGAGTTGACCAAGCTGCTCGAAGAGCAGCTCGCAACATTGAAGGCACAACTTCATTCAGTATAGATTTGGATTTGTCAGAATGTTATGCACTGATAAATAAAGCATCAAACGACAGATTTCAACATTTATTGAAAAAACACAGCCCTGATATTAACCCCAAAACACAATTAAGAAAAATCCAAACTCCAATTTCCAGAGACGTAGAAAGCTTAATTCATCGCATGCGATTAAATTCACCTCGAACTAAATACTGCAAAAATGTCTCATGTATGTGTGGGGAACCTCTCAGTGTAAGTCATCTGTTATTGAACTGTGCAAGAACAAAACCAGTAGTGCAAAGGGAAGGTGCTGAAATTATATCTGATGGATCGACTTCACTGAACTTGCCTTACATGTTAAATAACTGTTTTTTCATGTGTTTAATTTGTAAACATTTATTACAAAGCCCAGTTGGAATATTCCTTTGAATTATAACTTTTTTTTCTCTCCCCCCCCCCCCCCCCCCAACTCATTTGATCAAACATATGCTCATCTTAATCAAATTCAATCATTATTATGATGCCGCTAACAAATAAGATACAACATAAGATTGTATTATATACACTCTTTAACTCCTCAACTACACGCTTAATTGAAGTGTTCAAAACTGGAAAAATATGACCACGTCAACACTGGAAAATGTGCTGAAACGAAGACATCATTCAAAGGACTGCTTCCAACTTCATCAGATACACCTCTAGTGCAAAGACACTATTGAAGAACAGAAAACTAGTTCCATTGGACATGGTGAAATTACCGTATTTCTTTGAAAACTGTGGCACACTGAAAACCGTATCATAAACTTATCTCTTAACACGCTCACTCACTCACACACACACACACACACAACACACACACACACACACACACACACACACACACACACACACACACACACACACACACACACGCACGCACGCACACACACGCACGCACACACACACACACACACACACACACATTTTCACACACACACACACACACACACGCGCGCGCGCACCACCCCCCCCCCACACACATCACCTCACACACACACACACACACACAACACAACACACACACACACACACACACACACAACACACACACACACACACAACACACACACACACCACACACACACACTCACACACACTCACAAATAGTTGCACAAACTCATACTTCTTTCATCATACACTCTATCACTGCAAACTGTCTGAAATCACTTTATGTGGGAAGACGTTAAACGGAAGAACGACAACAACAACAACAACAACACACACACACACACACACACACACACACACCACACACACACACACACACACACACACACACACACACACGCTCACACACATGCGCCGCCTACACACATGGGCCCATGCCCACAATTTCATACACGCATGTGTACATTCACTACACATTACACACAGTTGCATTAACAACAAAAAACAAACAAAAAAAACCCAAACAAACAAACAAACAAAAAAACATCGTATGTGTGATTGCAAAATCCCAGTAGAAGAAAAAAAATCGGTTGAGGCCGTTCCATTTGTTGAAAAGAGACGCCTTTCATGTACCTGCAAAGTCCAATCCTCAAAATACCATGTTCGCTTAATTTACATTTAATTTTGAGGTAATGCTTTCTGTACAAATGTTTCCCCAAACCCATCATCTTTCAGATAACGGTTTCTGGTTACCCTAGCTCATGCCGCTTTAAGCTTGTGAAAACCAAGCATCATCAGACACTTTTGTTCTTGCCATCTGAACTGGTGGATGTGCGTTCTGTTCGGTTTTGGCAAAGCCTGGTATCTTTGAAACTCTGGCTTCTGGTTGTCCTCAATCTTGGTACTTTCAGCATACATCTTATGCATGTATTGAATGACAGTGTTTACACTTACCACAAGAGATTAATGCAAGTTCAAGAAAATGCTTTCAGCAGAAATGACATTGATTTATTTTGTGTAAACTCTTTGAGGCACCTACTTCATTTGTTCTTACGCTACAGCAGAAATGACATTGATTTATTTTGTGTAAACTCTTTGAGGCACCTACTTCATTTGTTCTTACGCTACAGCAGAAATGACATTGATTTATTTTGTGTAAAATCTTTGAGGCACCTACTTCATTTGTTCTTACGCTACAGCAGAAATGACATTGATTTGTTTTGTGTAAACTCTTTGAGGCACTTACTTCATTTGTTCTTATGCTACAGCAGCAGGAATTGAAGTTAAAAACTCGTCTTCTGTAAACTATCAGAACATTTACATAGTTTTAGCAGTCAATCTTGACGTACAGACACGCGTGCGTGCTCACATAAGCCTGCATAT
>JAFLJL010000497.1:0-12200 GCA_018398815.1 Conus ventricosus | reverse complement strand
CTGCCAGGGATTTGCCCTGCTTGGAGCGGACAGCTTGTGAGTGCAGTGATGATGTGGATGAAAGTGATATGTCTCTGAGATCCTGCAGGATTTTGCCCCTGCTTGGAGCGGACAGGCTTTGGAGTGTAAAGTGATGAAGATCTGTGAGATCCTGCATGGATTTGGGCCCTGCTTGGAGCGGAACAGGCTTAGGAGTGTGTCGTGCCGTGCTCGACCACCCTTCTCAGCGCTCTTGGGGGTGATATGGGGTGGGTGGAGTTTGCCTTAACAATTTATATATCTCTGTCTACATATCTCTATGTCTACCTATCTTCTTCTCTCTTCCGAATACTGCTAAGTGTTCGATGAACATAGTATCCAATGAATGGGTGATTGGTGTTAGAGCTGGTTCCTATTTAGGGCTTTTTAGTGTGACCCATTGCTCAAGACATTAAACACATATGTTAAAACTGAATACAATGGCTGCTTGGAGTTTAGTGGCAGAACACCTAGGCATGTAGAACCACCCAAGGCCTTACTGCTTGAATCTCTCCAGTGAAGGAGAGACCAGTGAGCTGGCGGAAGGTTGTATCCATTCCCTGAATTGGGTCCGTTGGAAAAAAACTGGCTTGAAGAACGGATTGTCTAGTAGTGTTCCCTGGTGAAGTCTCTTCCCACTCCGGTTCTAGAATCTGAACGTCTGAAGAATTTAGATGGATCTATATCAATCAAGGGTGTTACACGCAATGCAATACAGCATGATCAGGCGGTGTTAGCTCTGGTCGTATTTGTTGTAGTGGTTCCATTTCAAAAGCGTCCAACAAGCTTGTCACACATCCATGGGGTGCGGTCGGTGTAGTTGTTGTAGGACAATCGAGCTGCTCAGCGTTGCACTTGCACCCAGCGCTGCTATGTCTACTTGCCGGTCTGTGTCTACCTATCACTGCCTTCATATCTGTCCTTATAATGTCTCTGCAATATCTCATGTCTACATATCCTCTGTCTACCTATCCTGTCTACACATACTTCTGTCAAACACATCTCCATGTCTACACTCTCTCTGACTACAGATCTCAGTCTACAATATCTCTGTCTATATATCTAGATGTCTGCATATCACTTCGTCTATATATCTCTGTGTCTACATATCTGTATGTCTACATACTCTAAAGGCAGGTGAAGACAGTGCTTCTCTGGGTCCTCCCCAGCACCTTCGGTGTTTCTTTTTCTTCTTTGCCTTAACTAGGCTGACCCTGGAGAAAGGTCCAGTGACGGTGAGGAAAGACCCACTGACCACAGGGAAAGTCCTGTTGACAGTGGGAAAGACTACAACTTTGGATTCTCTCTTGAGGGCACATAAGACCGTATGGCGAAAGCTTGGCTGTGTCTGGAGTGGCACTGTCTTCATCTGTCCGTGGGCAGGGTGGTTGGGTCTGTGGGGTGTGCTCGGCAGCTGGAGGGTGGTGTTTTTCGCCGGTGGGCTCTGCAGTCATGAAATATGGGCTGGTACACCCATGGGGATGCTACTTTAAGGCTGTTATGAGCTGCATCCTGTAGTCTAATTTACCTCTGGTCAGGAGCAGTTATGTCCCTTGATATCTTAATGGAGTGTCCTGCGCGTGCCTGTACCCATCGTCAACACAGCGCAGGCCTCCAAGGGTGGTACAGGACTGCTCTAAAGGCAGGTGAAGACAGTGCTTCTCTGGGTCCTCCCCAGCACCTTCGGGTGTTTCTTTTTCTTCTTCTGTGTCTACATAGCTGTATGTCTACATACCTCTCTAGTAGCACACTGAATGTCTGCAGAAGTCAGGCATTTGTCAACTCTCCGCCATTTGCCTCCACAGTCACCAGCTTTCTTCTGATCTTCCTTTATATATGTATGTATGTGTGTATGTGTGTATGTATGTATGCATGTATGTATGTATGTATGTATGTTTATGTATGTTATGTATGTATGTATGTATGTATGTATGTATGTATGTATGTAGATGTATGCATGTATGTATGCATGTATGTATATATGTATGTGTGTGTATGTATGTATGTAGTATGTATATATGTATGTTTGTATGTATGTACGTATGTACGTATGTATGTATGTATGTATGTATGTATGTATGTATGTATGTATGTATGTATGTATGTATGTATGTATGTATGTATGTATGCATGCATGCATGTATGTATGCATGTATGTATATATGTATGTGTGTGTGTGTACGTATGTATGTAGTATGTATGTATGTATGTATGTATGTATGTATGTATGTATGTATGTATGTATGTATGTATGTATGTATGTGTGTATGTATGTATGTATGTATGTATGTATTTATGTATTTATGAATGTACGTATGTATGTATGTATCTATGTATATAATTTATGTATGTATGTATGTAAGTATGTATGAATGTATGTTTGCATGTATGTATGTATGTATGTATGTGTAACAATAACAATAACAATAATTTAATATCAGTCTTTGCAGGCCATCTGGCCCATAATGACAAGGAGAATTGCAATAATCAACATCTAGTTATAGGTGAACCTGTTATACAAAAAGGAAAGAAAAGAGATTGCTGCAACTTTTACCACATCAACATCTTTCTTTTAGGCATTCAACAATATAAAGCGCAGTTTTCAAAGCAAGCTTACCTTTAAGATTTTGACAAAGCAATTGTACTTTCAGCGTGCTAGGAAAACGATAATAATATAGAGGCAGAAATTTCTTTCTCAGAGAAGAGTACTTACAGCATACAAAAAGAAAATACACCGAGTCTTCAATCTGGTCACCATCACATTGTTTACAGTATGGGTCAACTCTTAATTGTCCAAAACGAGGGATACCATTCAGGGCAAGCGATTACCCCTCAGTAAACAGACTGCACGTCTGTGTGCGACATGATCCAGACTTATGATGTAATTTGCCCTTATAATTTCTGGATAGTATAAACAGTAATCCTCCTCTGAAGAGACGGAGTCGTGCCAGTTTTGATATGATACATCTTTCAGTCTGCTTTTGAACTGTTCTATGAAATACCTAGTATGTCCAGGATGTTGCATAGCCCAAACATAGCCAAAACCGTACTTGCATGATAATAGCCTGACTTGTGAAGCCCAGTTCTTCCGCCCTGACAAATCATGTGCGCGTAACATGTCATAGCATTGCTTTGGGTACCTATCATTAGACAGGTTTACAATCCTGCACCAGTATTTCATAAGTCGGGTCTGTGTGTCAACGAATATAGGAAGCCTTCCACATTCTCCCAGTGCTACACTGTTTTTTTTGCATCTCTTCCGACATCCAGTATCATTTTGCATATTTTTACTTATACCTTTTCAATGGCATCGTATTCTTCAAATCCCCAGATTTCAGAACCATACAAAAGAATGGGCTTAACTTTTGTATCGAAAATTTCAAATACCATATCAATTGGTAGCATTTGTAATTTAACTTTTTTATCCCTGCGATGGCTCTTAAAGCTTTACCAAAAAGAGCATCCACACATTTAGTCCATTTGAGGGAGCTGAAAAGATGACCCCAAGATAATTGTAAGAGGGCTCGACTTTTAACTCGTTTACCATTAAGAACCACTTTTTCACCACTTTTTGATAAAGCCACCATTTTTTAAAACAACAACCTTTGCTTATCCATATTGACATTCAGACCCCATCTTCTGCAGTATGTTTCCAGACAGTAAATCTTCTTTTGAAGATCTGCTACAGTGTCAGATACAACAGCAATGTCATCAGCATACATCAATAGGAAAATAACCCAATGGATCCCCAAAAATATCAATACCGCGAGCCCTACAACTCATCAGCTCAGCTTGTAATTCAGATAAGAAATATGGAAAACAGAAGGGACTTAGGACACATCCTTAGCGTACTGCAGACATGCACTGAAAATATTCTGTAATTTTATCTCCAACACAGACAGCAGCTTTTACACTTTTATACATCCCTTGCAGAGTTTTGAACATTTTCCCCATGAATTCCTTTAGCAACAGTACATACAACAGCTTTTTTCTGTCAACACTATCAAAGGCTTTAGAAAAGTCTACAAAAAGCAATTAAAAGCGGCCACCTTGTTTGGTCAAGTACTTCTGTACAAGTGATTGCAAGGTAAAGATGTTGTCTAAGGTGCTGTACCCTTTTCCCGGGAAAACCCGGGCTTGAGCTTCAGGAATACATTCATGATGGTCGCAGGAAAGTGACAATCTCCTGTTGATAATCGAATTGTAAATTTTACTCATTACGTTTACCAAGGAAATGCTTCTGTAGTTGTCTACACATCCGCGACTGCCTTTCTTATGTAAAAGAAAAATAACTGCCTTAGTCCAGCTTCAGGGTAGTCACCACTTTCAAATACCTTATTGAACAAGGATGTAAAAATCTAACAAGTACGTTTCTTCCCTTGTGGAAAACATCCGACGGCAGGCCATCCGGACCGGAAGCTTTACCTCTTTTCATTCCATTAATTTCCCCGAAGATGGAGTATGGCTGCCTTAATGGGGGGATAAAAAAGGGTCATACACACAAAACTCCACTGCCTGGCTATACAGGGAGTGTCCGCAGGAGTATCAGCCTGCGTACGCAGAAAGAAAGAAAAAAAATTCCATTAATAGCATCATGAAATCTCAGATTCGGAAATTTCGTCGTCAAATTCAAAGGTGTTACATTCTTCGCATGTTTCAGACTGATGATTGTAAAGCGTATCATCACTTCTTGATTAAAGTCTGCATCAACAACATTAGGTTCTGTTGTCAATAGGGACCTGAAGTAATGAACCATTTACCAGGCGATATTGAACTAGGTGTTTTTTGGGTTTTGTGTCGTCAATGAACGTACTTTTTGCCAAAATAATTTTGAATTTATATCATTACATGCTTCATTCAGGTCATTTAAAATGTTCTGATTATGTCTCTTGTTTTGAACACCAAAGAGACTTAAACGATTTTTTCAGGTCGAGTATTCGAGCAAGTCATCACGTTTATTTGTAAATCTGAACTTTTGCAGGTGCCTGTATTTTTCTTGCTTCGCACTTTCACATTCCTGACCCCACCACGGTGGCTGTTCACTGAAAATGGTGTTTTGGTTTTGACCTCATTTTTTTCTGCTGCTTTTTGCACGAACGAAACAGGGAACTCCGAGCCCGTGTTTACATCCTGATTAAGAGCCTCCATGAAATCTGTCAGCCCCTGTACTTGGTTCTCTTGTAAATATTCTCAATACGACCCTAAATCCTTGTCGGGTGTAAAATTTTGTCTCGTTTTCCAATTGTACATCATTCTGAGAAACTGAAGTTACACAATCAATTTTCTGTCATCTATGTGCAGAACGATAGGGAAATGGTCCGATTACACATCTGTCTTATATGTACATATCTAAAACAAGGTCAAAAATCTGTTTTGAACAAAGAAAGTAGTCCACAACACTCATTCCCCTGTTCGCTACACATGTTTTTTTCTCCTCGTTGTCACTTTCTGTTCTTTTCCCTTAACAATAAATAAATCATTCTCTTTTAAAAGTTCGATGAGGTTCAATCCAAAATTGTTTGTAACACTATCTTTGATTTTCGTTTTGTTTGTGGACCATCTGACAATTTAAATTTATCAATTTCAGCCAGAGGATACGCATGTCTGTTTCTTCAGTATCATCTATATCTGAAAGGCCCCCAGTGCGAGCATTAAAATCCCCACATAGAATCCAAGGTAAGTCAGGACATTCATGCATAATTTTTGTCATATCATATGCTAACTGATACATTCCACTAGCGTTGTCTTTGCCGTAAATAACAGAATGTTCTGGGCAACATAAACAAAGGCAAAAATGACATCAAACGAGTAATTCAAAACAGACTTACCAATCTTTAGAACACATTATCCTCTACCTTTCCCAGCAACTGTTCAACATGTTCATCGATAGTTTTGTGCACACACACAGCCACACCTCCTTTCAAACGATGTGAGCGAGGAGAAAAGAAAACTTTAAAGCCTGGGAAAGCATTTTCAATGTCCTCGCGCTGCAAGACCATATTTCTGACAGTCCAAAGAATCTGAAATTGCTCACAAAAATGTTTAAAGGAAATGTTATTCAATTTGCTCTTTAGGCATTGAACATTCCACGCCATCTTCGGAAACACACGTGTTCTGTCACTAATGCAATGTCCATGATCACAAAACGAATCACAACCACAATCGGTATCCTCTTCATCGCAGTTAGTGAAATAGTCAGTACGATCATCGCAGTTTGTGTCACTGACTTCATCACGTGTGTTGTCTGGTTCGTTTGTTGCGCTGTTGTCGCCACTGTCCTCATCTCTGTCATCGTGTGTAAGGTTGGGGTACGAAGCGGAAATCCTCCTTCTCTTTCTGTTGTCGTTGTGCCGGCCTGCTCTTCATCTTGCTCCCTGTCGTTCCACAAGACGCTGGCTTTCTTCACTGTAGTGGTAAGATTTCCCTTCGATGATCAGTGAGTCGTAACGCAGGTACACCCTCTTGTTGGCGTTCTTGGCGTCTCTGAGGAACGGTAGCAGTCGTCGTCGCTTTTCTCTCACACGAGGGGTAAAGTCCTCACACACAGAGACGCCAGTATCCTTCAGCTTACGACGTTC
The DNA here is from genome assembly GCA_018398815.1 of Conus ventricosus. NCBI lineage: Eukaryota > Metazoa > Mollusca > Gastropoda > Neogastropoda > Conidae > Conus > Conus ventricosus. Next base: position 5,604 of record JAFLJL010000497.1, on the reverse strand, counting down.
GAAGATAACCTTCTCTTTCTGTTTGAAGCGACTGAAACAGGCAATGATCGGTTGCGGAGTTTTACCACCACAAAGACGATGTGCACATTCAATTTCAATGTCATCTTCAATGCCCAGCTTGCCTTTGATCACACTCTTCACAGCTTCTTCACAGTCAGTCCAAGTTTCTTGACGTCCACTCGGAGTTGAGATTCCGTGGAAAAGCAGGTTATTTCGCCTGTTCCTCCCTTCTACGTCATCTAGTTTGTCTTCCAGTCGTTCAACTCTCTCTTTCAGCTCCCTGTTTTCCTTCATTACTGAATCCAACTGTTTCTGCATCTTATCACTGAGTGCATCTATTTTGCTGTCCACAGAATTTATTTTCACAGACATGTCTTTTAGCATATTCATCACATCAGCGATGGATTCTTGTTTGTTTCCTGTCGCAGTTCCGGATTCGTCAGAAGAAGAACTTTGGTTGACACTCGCCATTCTGGTTTCTGTATCTGTATCTGTCAGTATACGTTGCTGCATCCAGGAATCTGGCGTCGACGCAACGGATGGGGTGCGCAGCGAAAACGTTAGTGGCGTTGGGCTTTGGCCACCGCTTGCTTGAAGGCCTCAGTACTGCCTGAGTGCACAACACAATTACCCAGTTGGTTCCACCTAATAATAGTTCTTGGAAAAAATGATTGTTTATACTGCTCTGTGCTGCAGTTTGGAACTGTGTAGCACCTGTCGTTGTTGCGTTGTAGTTCTCCACTGCGTTATTGACTACGAAGCCTGTTCTTCTTGGCGGACGGCGGATGCGTCGGCCGGGTTGTTGAGGCACAAGGAACTGCTCAGGAGGGATTGCTGGCACCAGCCCCTCAACCACCCTGTAAAAGAAGGCCAGCCGCAGGCTCTGGCGTCGTTCCTGGAGGGCAGGGAGCTCATGTTTCCTCAGGAGGCCCGTTACAAAGCCAGGTGTTCTAGATTTATAGTCTCTGGCAATGAAGCGTACTGCCACTCGCTGTGTACAGTCCAGGTTTGCCTTGACTTGTCACCTTTGGTAGGCCCAGGGTTGGGTTCAACACCTGCACGTATTTTTAGATATTAGTATTTTTAGATTTGTTTATTTACTTTTCAAGTTTTTCTCCGCGAGCATTGTGCCGTCATGACATAGCAGGCAGACAGTAGGGTATGTGGAGTAGCTCAGTGTTCTCTTCTTGATGAACTGATGACGTCATGACATAGCAGGCAGACAGTAGGGTATGTTGCGTAGCTCAGTGACATCTCCTTGATGAGCTAATGACGTCATGACATAGCAGGCAGACAGTAGGGTATGTTGCGTAGCTCAGTGACATCTCCTTGATGAACTAATGACGTCATGACATAGCAGGCAGACAGTAGGGTATGTTGCGTAGCTCAGTGACATCTCCTTGATGAACTAATGACGTCATGACATAGCAGGCAGACAGTAGGGTATGTTGCGTAGCTCAGTGACCTCTCCTTGATGAACTAATGACGTCATGACATAGAGGTGTATAGTAGAGTAGTGGAGTAGCGCATGCTCAGTGACCTCTCCTTGATGAACTAATGCCTCACTGGATAGTGAGTTGTCATGGAGGAGGTTTGAGACAGATGGTAACTGTTTCATTTGCATTGGTGGACCAGTAGTGTGTATGTGTGTGGTGCGTGCGTGCGTGCGTGCGTGCGTGTGTGCGTGTGGTGGTGTGTGTGTGTGTGTGTGTGTGTGTGTGTGTGTGTGTGTGTGTGTGTGTGTGTGTGTGTGTGGAGTGCGCGTGCGTGCGTGCGTACGTACGTGCTTGCGTGCGTGTGTGCGTGTGTGTATGTGTGTGTGTGTGTGTGTGTGTGTGTGTGTGTGTGTGTGTGTGTGTGTGTGTGTGTGTGCGCGTGTGTGTGTGTGTGTGTGTGTGTGTGTGTGTGTGTGTGTGTGGTGTGTGTGTGAGAGAAGAGAGAGAGAGAGAGAGAGAGAGAGAGAGAGAGAGAGAGAGAGAAATCTGCTCTAAGTAGTGTTCAACATATTCGACAGGTCGTTTGCTTTACCGTAAAATGATGTGTTTGTTTTTAACCCCCCCCCCCCCCCCCCCCCCCCCCCGTAATAAATCATGCACATTTTTACTCAACTGCCGGCTGACAGTTGTTCCATGATTAAAAGTTATTACACAAGGAAATAAGAAGTTGGGTAGAGAAAGACGTCATGTCAGAGTAACCTTAGGGATGGTATCTGTTTCTTGTGTAATAGTAATGTGGGACACTCACTGAGCAAAGAGGTCATGTCAGTGTAACTTCAGGGATGGAAATCTGTTTCTTGTGTAATAGTAATGTGGGACACTCACTGAACAAAGACGTCATGTCAGTGTAACTTCAGGGATGGAAATCTGTTTCTTGTGTAATAGTAAAGTGGGACACTCACTGAGCAAAGACGTCATGTCAGTGTAACTTCAGGGATGGAAATCTGTTTCTTGTGTAATAAATATTAAGGTAGGACACTCTCTGAGCAAAGAAGTCATGTCAGTGTAACTTCAGGGATGGAAATCTGTTTCTTGTGTAATATTAAGGTAGGACACTCACTGAGCAAAGACGTTATGTCAGTGTAACTTCAGGGATGGAAATCTGTTTCTTGTGTAATGTTAAGGTAGGACACTCACTGAGCAAAGAGGTCATGTCAGTGCAACTTCAGGGATGGAAATCTGTTTCTTGTGTAATATTAAGGTAGGACACTCACTGAACAAAGACGTCATCTTCAAAACATAATTTTTCTGCTCCTTCGCTGGTGTGTGGGTGTGTGCGTGTGTGTGTGTGTTTGTGTGTGTGTGTGTGTGTTTGTGTGTGTGTGTGTGTGTGTGTGTGTTTGTGTGTGTGTGTGTGTGTGTGTGTGTGTGTGTGTGTGTGTGTGTGTGTGTGTGGTGTGTGTGTGTGTGTGTGTGTGTGTGTGTGTGTGTGTGTGTGTGTGTGTGTTAGGGCTTATGGCTGTAAGCGCTTAGGGCTTTTGTTTAAGATTAAGCGCACTAAATGTTCCTTATTATTATTATTATTATTATGTCAGTGGAACTTCAGGGATGGAAATCTGTTTCTTGTGTAATAGTAAAGTGGGACACTTACTGAACAAAGACGTCATGTCAGTGTAACTTCAGGGATGGAAATCTGTTTCTTGTGTAATATTAAGGAAGGACACTCACTGAACAAAGACGTCATGTCAGTGTAACTTCAGGGATGGAAATCAGTTTCTTGTGTAATATTAAGGTAGGACACTCACTGAGCAAAGAGGTCATGTCAGTGTAACTTCAGGGATGGAAATCTGTTTCTTGTGTAATATTAAGGTAGGACACTCACTGAACAAAGACGTCATGTCAGAGTAACCTTGGGGATGGAAATCTGTTTCTTGTGTAATAGTAAAGTGGGACACTCACTGAACAAATACGTCATGTCAGTGTAACTTCAGGGATGGAAATCTGTTTCTTGTGTAATATTAAGGTAGGACACTCACTGAATAAAGACGTCATGTCAGTGTAACTTCAGGGATGGAAATCTGTTTCTTGTGTAATAGTAAAGTGGGACACTCACGAACAAAGACGTCATGTCAGTGTAACTTCAGGGATGGAAATCTGTTTCTTGTGTAATATTAAGGTAGGACACTCACTGAACAAAGACGTCATATCAGTGTAGCTTCACGGATGGAAATCTGTTTCTTGTGTAATATTAAGGAAGGACACTCACTGAACAAAGAGGTCATGTCAGTGTAACTTCAGGGAAGGAAATCTGTTTCTTGTGTAATATTAAGGTAGGACACTCACTGAACAAAGACGTCATGTCAGTGTAACTTCAGGGATGGAAATCTGTTTCTTGTGTAATATTAAGGTAGGACACTCACTGAGCAAAAATGCTTGACATTTTGGCCACTGCTGCAACAATGGAAGTAGCGGCTACACCATTATATGACGACAGCAACGAGGGCATTCACTCTTGCAGACAATGAAGTGTGGTTTCCATGGTGACACCTGCCAACTGGCATGACCCGTGTGCTGAAACAAGTTGAAGTGTTTGTTATCTGTACAGCCTAACCGTTGTCTGGCGAAACAGGTATATCAATCTCTGTTCTTCACTTACACAGACAGAAAAACAGAGAAAAAGGCAGACAGATAGTCGGATAAACAGAGGTCACACACACACACACACACACACACACACACACACACACACACACACACACACACACACGAGGGGGGGTAATCTTTTTAGAATGATATAATGAAAGTCTTACGGGTTGTTTCCCTTGAAAGATGGTGCAAGCGAGTGTGTCTGTCGGTCTCTCTGTCTGTCTGTCGGTCTCTCTGTCTGTCTGTCTGTCTCTATTTACACACACACACACACACACACACACACACACACACACACACACACACACACACACACATTATATCATCATTATTATCATTTTTATCATCATTTAAGGATCAATCGGTAGACATGACACCCATTCTTGGTTGGGGCCCTTTACAACAACAACCCTCCAACCCAACCCACCCATCCCCCTTACTCCCACCCCCCTGCCCACTCCCTTCTCCTTTTCTCTTCCTCATCGCCCCACGATTTCTGATCTTTACCTCATTATGCCCCATCTTCCAATCATTGCCTTCCCCTCCCCCCCTTCCCCCCTCCTCCTCCACCCTCACCATTATCTCAAAACCTCTGTCTGGTGTTGATAACCTTTAGTTTTCATTCTTTTCAAACTGAATCTCGATTCCACCCTTGTCTTTCCAGTTCGCTTTGTCCCGTAAGTGGCACTATGTGTGTGTGTGTGTGTGTGTGTATGTGTGTGTGTGTGTGTGTGTGTGTGTGTGTGTGCGCGCGCGAAGGTGCGCGCGTGCAAGTTTATGTAGGAGGGGGGCTATGCATGCAGGCCTATATGTGGGATAGTGTGGGTGTCGGGGAGAGAATTGTTGTCAAGTGTCACTGCACTGGTATTTCTTCCCCCCCCCCTCTCCCTCCCTCCCTCCCTTTTTTTTCAATTGAAGTGAGTGATGTTCCTTGTTTATCCCGTAGCTGTGATCGGGTATTGTGATCTGTGTTTTGATCAGTGAATTAAGTTTCTCTGAGGAAGGCAAGATTGCCGAAATGTAAGAGGAAAATGTACGACTTGTTTTGTCTTTCTTTGCTGTAATCGACATATATATATATATATATATGTATATAAACTAATAAAATCCAAGGATAAGTACTGAGCACCATTCCAGCAACTTACAGAGCAGCTTGGTGTTGCAATGACTGCATGAAATATTCAATTATAAACAAAGCTTGCTCTTATGTCTTAGATTGAAGAAATAGGGGAGATAAGCATTCATATCTGCAGTGGTAGATAATTCTGCCTAACTAACAGTATGTGCTCGAGTGGGCGGATGGGGAAAAATAAATGCTTCTCAAAATGAGCCTTCAGCAAGCTTATAGTCTCCAATGGGGAGACAGTCTCCAATAGGGAGAAACTCACTAACACTTAACTCCTGGTCAGATACGATATTTCGAAACCTGATTGTTTCTCCTCAGTGACCGCGGAAAGTGGTAATTTGACTCCTCTGCCTTTTCAGTTTTAAGAAAGCTATCCCAGAAAAGGCTGGTGTGGCA
>JAFLJL010000496.1:45000-70634 GCA_018398815.1 Conus ventricosus | reverse complement strand
AGGATCTTTGCTGCGGGTCTCAGATATAATAACGCGTTTGTATTCATTAAAAGTTAGTTCGTATGACAATCTGTCTTTTAATGCTCCTTGAAAGTATGGAGCATGCGCTTTTAACAACTCAAAATCTAAGGGAATGGAAAAGCGATTTCCAAACGCATAACTTACTGCTTCATACTTTTTGCCGTCTTTAGCATCTCCAGCGCCTATTCTGTGTTTTAGTGCTTCATTATTTTCGATTCCTTGAAACGCAAGATCATCCCTTTCATTCGCGGTTAGCCATAGATCAGAATAGGTTAAAAATATGTCTGCATTGTGTAAAGAAAATATTTCTTGCCCCTCAAGTTTTATAGAAATTTTCTTAACGATTGCCCGTCCTAGATTCTGGACAACTGTTCTGTTTGGGTCTGTTGTTGAAGCGAGTTCTATTTTGAAAGTAAGTCGCGCAGAGCCTGGCACAATCACATCATCCGCTCCTAGGTCTGGAAATTTAACAGTAAGAATTTGATCTGCATCAATAGTAGATGGATATTTGGAACAGTAATATTCCGTTTATTTCCCTCACGCCAAAGGGCTCTTTCAGTCTTCTATGCGGGTCAAGAATCGAGCCATATACTTGTGAATTTTTTATAAAACAAAATAAAAAGTTAATTATTTAAAAACATGGCAGGCATTGATTTTGGAGATTATGATTTTAATCCTGGAGACGACTTGAGTGATTCCCCTTGGAGCGGCATCAATTAGGGCCCTCATTGCAGGATAAATTAGTAGAAGGGCAGCAAAGGCGTGATTTAACAGAAAGTAAGGCCAGATCATTATACCAAAGTTTAGGACTAGGACCTCCGCCTTTATAGACCCTAATGATTTTGAACTAAAAGATAACCATTTGTATGTGAAAAACGACAAAGGAGAACGTGTTCCGCTTACAACTAAGCAGACCCATCAAGGTTTGTTGGCATGAATACAATTAGACAAACTCAGTGTGAGCGAGCGGAATCGCCTTGGCTTTACTAAACCAAAATCAGATCCGGAGGAAGTTGCTAAACTTCAAAACATACAACAAGAACTCCCAACAGCTAACCAAATACAAAACATGCCACATGAAGATTTAAGTCCAACAACAGTCAAGATAATAAATGCAATAGAAGCAGAAACCACTGAAGAAGAAGAAACAGCATTAAAAACTATACATGATCCGCCGCTGCCTATAAGAGAATTATTAGCCCTTGATCGTACTTTAAGAACCATCAATGGGGAATTATTAAACAATTTAGCAAAACTGACTGAACTAAAGGAGCGTATAAAAAAAGAAAAGAAAAACTTGCTGATGCTGACGACGCCAACTTAGGACCTGAGGTTAAAGAAAGAATAGAACAAAGACTAGATGAACTTAATATAGAAAGATTAGCTAGACTAGAAGTGTTGAATACTAACCGAGAACAATTACAAACTCAAGTGAGCGAAATAAGAGAAACTATCCAAACAAATTTATATGAAAACACAACGCTAGCAAACGAATAAGAACATTGTTTAGAGAGCAGGGAGTCACATTAGCAAGTGTTATAACTGCCTTAGGATTTGCAATAAGTACACTGGTGTTGGCTATTACAGGCGGCGGTGGTCAAAGTCCAGTGCCTCCACCGCCATCGCCTCCATCACCACCTGATAAATCATGGGTAAAAAAACAGCTTGATCATCTTGCGAGTTTATTAAAAAAAATAGCCGGTAAAGCTATAGACTCTTTACCTGGTATATTAGGGAGTATCGTTAGCTGGCTTTTGTCTACTGCAAGCAAAGTAGTTGGCTTTATGGCCGAGCACTTATGGACGTTAGTTCTCTTAATAGTTGGGTTACTCTTAAGTAAAATGAGAAGGAGTAATCCTAGGCCAGTTAATCCTAGGACAAGTGCTGTCTTTTCATATTCATGGTCATTATTTTCTTGGCTTCAACGGTCTTTGGGCTTTGGATCTTGAGGATTGGATGACTTAATCTTGGGGGGTCATCGTGTTTTTTTTTTATTGTTTGTAATATTACTGGCTCAGAATTTATGTCGTTTTTTCCGACCTTCTGTTCATTGCCTGCCACAAGGATTTCATTATTGTAGTTTATTATTGTACCTATCTGGAGTCTGAGGTCGGAAGGCAGCATGTATAAACCAGTGCCAACAGCAAAGTCTACTTTCGATCTTGCAAATTGTAAAACATTTTGGTACCTTTTTATACTTGAAGGTAAATCAACTGTAGAATTAATGGCGTCCCAAATTTGTATTGTTTTTGCGCGTCAAAGCCAGTAGAAGGATCAGTTATGCTCGATCTCGCTTGTGCTTGCGAACCTAGCAAACACCAAACGTAAGTACGAATAGAGTCGTTTATTCGTTCTATTCCCGCTCTAGTTAGGCCCTTAGAAGTGTCTAAAATAAATGTTGTCCATGCTGTTTTATGCTCTTGCTCTATGGACCCGAGGTGAACACCTGTGCCTGAAGAGAAAGATGTGTAAGGAGGATTCCAGTCATAGGGTTATACTTTCTGTGCACGCCCCAAAAATAAGGGGTGCCTAAGCCATGATTAAGGTCCAACTTTTGTCTAAAGTCTGTCTTAACATTAATATTGAATTCGTTCAGATCCTTTCAAAAGCCTTCATGTCTATTCTGTTGCTGAATGGATTAAACGGTTTGTCATTTGGTAATGGCGCTTGCAGTTCAGTCAAAATACGTCTGAAGGTGTAATAAAAAATGAAATCTGTACACTGACCTCACCAAAGGATCAGGATGATTTAAATGATCAGCATACGACACTCCACACCCAGTTTGATGCACAAAACACAGCAAAGTTTAACTGGTTCTGATAAAACTGCATCGGATGACTGAACCACAATTTTGCGATGTAGTCTTTTTAATAGGAGGGTTAAGATATTTGGCCAAAGGAGTATCACCTTTACTTGAAAGGCGTCAGACTGAGTCACAGAAATGTCGAGGTGTCAGTTGTTATATTTTTAAGATTGTAGTGCGGCCCAACAGAATATTTTGCATCAGTATATTTAAACGCACTCATTTTTATTTCGTTAAAAAATGTTTGTAACAATAACAACTCAAGACCGTCCTTCGTTTTTAGAACATGCTGTTGAGAACGATTGCGGAACCAAAATGGGTTTACAAAGTCGTATGGTTTAATATAACTGAATCCAAGGAGAATAATACGATTCTAAAAGTTAACAAATCAGGGGACAAAGTTAGCCAGTTAACCATACCTGATGGTTATTACGGGTTTTGCTCACTAAAAGAAGCAATGAGTAACTTCGGCATTACTCTCAAACTTAACAATGCAAATCTAAAAACAATGTTATCATTCAAACCTGAAGAAGAAGTAGTACATTACCTTTTTGATGTAGAGCTAGCTAAAATGTTAGGCTTTAAAGCTGACAATCATAGATTTAGTGTTACGCCAGATAAAACTACTTATGAGGGGGAAAATCCGCTTGATCTTGCATTACATTCATTACTCTATGTTCATTTAGATGAGCTAAGCACTGATGAAAACTTATATGATGGAAGGCCCTCAACTGTTTTAAGAGCTCTTCCGTCAGGGAAAGCTGCATATTGCGATTATGAAATTATACAATTCCCTAATTTACAGTTTAAAAAATTAGCTTGTGGGAGGGTCAGATCATTTAATATAAAGATCACAGACAAAACAGGGAAAGTCGTAAAATGTGATAACCTGCACATTGTTTTAGAAATAAAATAATAAACTGTACTAAAAAATATGCGCGTGGGCCAGAAGAATCGGAGTTACATTAGCGCCTGTGAGGTGTATAACTTTAGAATTAAAAGACCTTGCAGACGTTGCGGACTTTGAACAGAATAGAGATAGGCGCTTTGTATGGTTTTGAGTACACTAAAGATGGTGATTATAAACGCAAAGAGGTTGATGACAACAAAAGGTTTCCTAAACTAGAACAACTGCGCAATCTAGAAGCAAATAATGTTGGCCAGTATGAATATAAAATAGTTCGAAAACCTGACCTTAAATGGCATTTAGAACCATATTTAGAATGGGAAATAAAATTTGAATTCATAAGCCCATTTACATTTTTTAGCCGTCAAAAAAGTTTCAGAAAAGCATTCAACTCTGGCCCTTTACATGTAAGTCTTATGCCAGAGGACAATAGTCGGAAAGAGATTGAAATAACGCCGTATGGGAAAAAACAGTACATCCTCCACAGAAGAGAAACGTTTTAAAGGAAGCTTCTACAAAATTACAGTTCTTTCCGCACAGGAAATTAGGAGACACGTTCACAATGATATTTGAAATTTCTGTCTTAAAAGATAAGGAAAGGGATGGGGTTGTGGGCGTTAGTGACGTCCTTATAAAAGGAATTAATATTAGCTGGCAAAACTTAGACGTTAAACGTCTTAAAGTTACCATCGTCGTTCTTCACAATGGTGAGGATATTAAGGTCATAACAACAAGCAACAAAATTAATGTTGACTTAAATAGAAACAATCTTACAGAACTGAATTGGATTAATCTTACACATTTAGGCCTCATAGGGTTTTATTATACTGAACAGGTTTTGACAGAAAGTATGATAAATATAATAACTGGATTAAATTAAATCCTGTTATAAAACTATGGAGCAGTTAAACTTTATGACAAAAACTCCTCATTGTTCATTGATTTGTGGACAAACTGGTTGTGGAAAAACAATATTTGTCCTCGACCTATTACAAACAGTTTATCGCTATAATTTTGATTATATTGTAATTTTCTGCCCAACACTTAAATGGAACAAAGCATATCATGATAGAAGGTTTATATGGACAGATGATGACATATTTTTAGTTGATCCTAGCAATAAACTAAGTGAGTGTTTAGAACTCTTTTATAGACTGTTTGAAGGAACGCAAACACTATTCATTATAGATGACTGTTCGGCAGAAAGAGACATAGTTAAAAAAAGAAACACTTTGTCAAAACTAACTTTCAGTGGAAGACATGCTGGAATAAGTGTGTGGATTTTATGTCAAAAATATAACTCGGTTTTAAAAGACTTTAGAGAACAATTAAAGACTGTAGTTTTGTTTCACATGAAAGACAGAGACGCATTTGATGAATGTATGCGCGAAAATGATGTTATTGAAAATGATCAGGAAAAACACAGGATTAAACAAAAACCTAAAATCTGAAAAGTTTAGTAAATTAGTATTGAAAACGGATAATCCTACACAGTATGTTTGCTTGTAGATAATCGTTATTTTTTTGGTTATTGAAAGAGAATGTGTGATGGATTATCATTTTTAATTCATTGTTGAAGTCTTACTTGTCAGAGAACTGTAAAAGGCGGGGTCTAGGTCGGCCGTTCGAAACGTTAGTTTCGAACGGGTGAGTTAGACCCCGCCTTTTACAGTTCTCTCAAGGCATTGTATGCTGAGCTCTGTTCCAAATTCCCATCCTGTCAAAAAGTTTTCACTGATGGTTCCAAGTTTGAAGATGGAGTGGCCTGTGCAGCCTATTGCCCTGGGGCTCCTTCTCAGATACTGTTGGAACATATTCATTCAGATGCTTCTGTCTATTCTGCTAAACTTACTGCTCTGGTTTTGGCTTTGAAGATAATCTCACATTCTTCAAAGAGGGACTTTCTGGTTCTGTCGGATTCGCTGTCAGCTTTGGAGGCCATAGCTGGCCGCAACCTTCAGCATCCAGAACTTTTACATTTCTTTGAACTTTTTAGCAAATTGAAGGCGGACGGTTACAACATTACTCTTGCTTGGGTTCCTGGTCATGTTGGCATCGGCAGGAACGAAATGGTTGATCGTTTAGCCAAGAACGCCACAAGAGAGAAACTGTCCAACATTTATATCCCCTGCTCAGATGTGAAACCCAAAATTAACGATTATGTGAGAGACCTCTGGCAGGAGGATTGGAACACACAGACGAGTAACGAACTCTTTCAGATCCGTCCAAACCTTAAGGACTTCCTCCCATCTACGTCGGAGGTCGTAAAGAGGAAACGGTTCTGTGCCGGCTCCACACCGGCCATTCGTATTTTACCCATTCCTACCTTTTAAAGAGTGAAGAAGCTCCGTGGTGCATTCCATGTCATGCGCCACTCACAATGAAACATGTTCTTTTAGAGTGTTGGGACTTGCACGATGTGAGACACAAACATTTTACAGCGGAGTCCATGAAGATCCTGTTCAGGGATGTCCCGCCTGACGTGATCCTTGAGTTTTTGAGAGAGATTAACATTTTTCATCTGATTTAAGATTTTACGGAAGAAAGATTTTTAACAAGTTTCTGGTGCGTTTCTAGAAGTTGTCATTTAAAGAGATGTGTGAAGGTTTTTTTTTTTTTTTTTTTTTAAATGACTGGTGAGTTGATTTTAACGTGGTGACAGCCCTGATGTGGCCCTTTGCGGTCGGCTGGGCTATAAGCAACATTATCTTATCTTATCCCCATGGTCCCCTCCTGTCTTTACCCAGATCTCATCCTGTGGGATTGTATTGTCATGCCAAGTCAGCTTGTTCTCTTTTATACTGCTGTAACAGGTTTTCCACCAGCTTTGGAATGTCTTTGATTTCTCCTATTTTTTATTCTTTTCTTTTTCTCTGCCATTCTCATCAACACAAAGGAGTTTTCTCTGTACTATATGAATTTGTCCAAACATAACTTCTTTCTGTTTGTTGTCTTTCTTTTCACAGTCAAATTTCACACCTAGACTTCTGAACAATCTCTTTTGCTGTCTGTACTTTGTCCAGCTTAACCCCAGACTAGTTCTGAGTGCAGACCCTTGCTTTTTGGTCACTCTCACAGGGCCACATCCAGCAGCATCAAGAATCTTTTGTCTGTGGGTGCGATCAGTTCTTCTGATTTCTGATCCGTGTTGTTTGATCACATCCTCCCTACTGCTTCCTGAAATATTCATTCTGATCTTCTGTATCATGTGAGATCTTTTCTTCTGAGAGGAGATGATGCCAAAGCAGATGATTGGCGCGGTTGTCTGATCTTTTTCAACACAATTGGCTGACCCCTTGTTTTGCACCTAACTGTTAAATGGTCACTTGACTGTCGCAGTTTCCTGCGTACCAAACGTGTCAGTCATTTTTCTTCTTCAGCAGTGAATGGTTTATCGATACCCTCATCATCCGAGTCTAAATAGATCATTTTGTTCTTCCGCTGTTGGAAAGGCGATACTGCTACATCAGTGACTCGTGGCATTTTTGGTGTGATTGGTGATGCTTGTGTGCAGAGTGTTTTAAATTGGGTTTTTTGACTGGGATTGATGTAGACTGACAAAATGACGTTGACACGTTACGTTGACACGCTTCCATTAACTGGCAAAATTGGATCAAAACTTTGCTGTGCAGATCTTTTCACAGCCCCTACTTTTGCTTTGGAGGGACAACCAGGTTTGGCTTTTGATTCAAAGACGACTGTACACTTTGCACTGACTAAGAGAGAGCTCTGGATCGAAAGTTGTCCAGATTCCTGACATGTTTTTAATATCAAGTGCAGCGCGGTTGATCGCTGTTTTGAAGTCAGAAAGCTTGGTAGCGTGTTTTACCCCATGAGTTTTCTGTAACATTTCATACAAATGGCTGCTTGCCCTAGACTGCTTGCCCTCTTCATCATTCAAAATGTTTAAATTGTAACAACGTGATAGCTCGGGGGCATAGTTCTTACACAATCTTGCACTATTAAAGCGCCTATCTTTTTTCTGTCTTAACACGCGCTCTCCACAAACTCAACACACAGAGTTAATTCTTTGGCAGTGTGCGGTGAACGAATATTCGAATGCAATGACGCATTGCTGAAAAAAGTGATGAATGAAAAAGACCCAGTCAAGTGTTATCAATGTTGATGAATAACCTACCTCAAACTATGGATCCAAAGCCACACTTAACAATTCGCATCACGATATAAAGCACACACAACTAGGAGAAGAAAAATGGTGGAAGAGTGCACTCACCAGGGTTTGAGTATGGTGATCGGGGGAACAAGAAGGAAAGCAAGCTTTCTGCTCATAGAGCTGTCATCAGGCTTAGAGTTAGTGGGTGACAGAGACAGATCTTATATGAGGACTAACAATAAAAAGAAGAAGGAATGAACAGAGCTCAGAGACAAAAGGAAGTTAACTGGGTTAAGCAGTAAGTAGGAATCATGAGCAACTTAAAGTAGAAAGCAAGAAGGCCTGTTCCAAAAAAAACAAAAAAACAAAAACAAACAAAAAAAACAAAAAAACAAAAAAACAAACAAACAAAAACAAAAACAAAAAACAAAAAGGGGGGGGGGGGGAGGAATTAGTACAGAAGGGGAAGGGGGTGCCTGAAGCTCAGGTGCTGTCGCTCTCTGGTGTTCAGACCGGCAGGGGCGAGGGTCCCCAGTCGTGCAATGATGGATGACTCCATAAAGAGGCGATAGAGTCCACTGGACCGGTTCTGCCAGACAGCAGCCACTCTCGCATGGGTGAAGTTGTGGTAGGGGCTGTTGAAGTGAGAGCCTACGGGATCTTCATATCCCAGCCGCATTGAGCGAAGGTGCTCAGAGAAACGCTCATTCGGGCTGCGGGTACGTCTCCCCAGTGTATTTCTTTGAACACAAGGTGCAAGTAATGACGTACACCAGGTCTGCAGATTGACAGTTGAAGCTTGCCAGGACCCTGAACTGGCCAGATGGACCAGCAACTGTGGTGCAGCTGTCAATGAAGGGACATGTCTTGCACTCTTTGCCAGTGCATGGGTGTGTGCCCAGGGGTTGTGCTCTCGCCTTGCAGACAGAGGCACGCACTAGATGGTCCCTCAAATTTGTGTCTCTCTTGAAGGCTATCAAGGGTGGTTTTGGGAAGGTTTCTTTAAGTTTGGGGTCAAGTTGGAGGAGGTGGAAGTTGTTGAGAAGGATGTTGCGGACAGGGAGGTTGTGAGGGTGAAAGGTGAGCACAGCCACTGTACGGTCTGCTTGATCATCTGAACGATTAGCAGAAGTCAACGTCTCACTGCGAGGAATGGCAACGGCACGCTCCAAGGCAGTCTGGACCAATTGCTGAGGGTACTGGCGTGTCAGGAAGAAGGACTTCATTCGTTCAGCCTGGTGCTGGAAGTCAGTGTTACTTTACATCACCCTCAGGAACCCCACATGAAACGATTTTTTACACTTTGGATACATCCACTGGATGGGCAAACACACAAAAAAAAATCGGTCACAGCGCTGCTAGTTCTAATGCTTCTCAAAGAGAACTCTGCCGACGTGGCCACTTGGGATGCCAGAACTCGGTCACGGCCACCGCCGCCACAGGCTCTTCCCTTTCTGTTACTAAGCGTCTGGCGTGAGACGAAAATATACAGCTGTGATCCCTCTGTGTACGTTGTGAGACTGTGACTTACTATCCCTCTGTCTAAGTTGTGAGACTGTGACTTACTATCCCTCTGTCTAAGTTATGTCACTGTGACTTACTGTCCCTCTGTGTAAGTTGTGTGACTGTGATTTACTATCTCTCTGTGTAAGTTGTGTGACTGTGCCTTACTATCTCTCTGTGTAAGTTGTGTGATTTACTATCCCTCTGTGTAAGTTGTGAGAATGTGAATACTATCCCTCTGTGTAAGTTGTGAGACTGTGACTTACTGTCCCTCTGTGTAAGTTGTGTGATTTACTATCCCTCTGTGTAAGTTGTGTGACTGTGACTTACTATCTCTCTGTGTGAGTGTGTGATTTACTATCCCTCTGTGTAAGTTGTGTGACTGTGAATTACTATCTCTCTGTGTTAGTTGTGAGACTGTGACTTACTATCTCTGTGTAAGTTGTGTGACTGTGACTTACTATCTCTCTGTGTAAGTTATGTGATTTACTATCCCTCTGTGTAAGTTGTGAGACTGTGATTTACGCATGTATAACATCTTGCACACACGTAAAATCCCATCGCCAACTTTCGGAAGAGAAGGCCAGTTTGGCCGTTGGTATGGATGACACGTACACATAGCATGCACCCTGCGTAAGAAATGGAAAGAATGAAGGAAGTAAGGAAAAATGAGTGATCGATATTGAACGATACTGACTGGATGACACGGGAAACGACTGAATGAAGCGCCAGCTGGCAGCTCTTCAGTCGCCACTACCCAGGTAGTCAGCCCGTTGCGTAAACGAGTGTTGATTGTAAAGCGCTTAGAGCTTGGCCTCTAGCCGAGAATAGGCGCTATATAAGTATTCATTATTATTATTATTATTATTATTATTATTATTATTATTATTATTATTATTATATTATTATTATTATATTATTATTATTATTATTATTACTATTACTATCCCTCTATGTAAGTTATGTGACTTACTATCCCTCTGTGTAAGTTGTGAGACTGTGACTTACTATCACTCTGTGTAGTTGTGTGACTGTGACTTAGTATCCCTCTGTGTAAGTTGTGACTTACTATCCCTCTGTGTAAGTTGTGAGACTGTGACTTACTATCCCTCTGTGTAAGTTGTGTGAGTTACTATCCATCTGTGTAAGTTGTGTGACTGTGACTTACTATCCGTCTGTGTAAGTTGTGTGACTGTGACTTACTCCTCTCTCTCTGTAAGTTGTGTGACTTACTATCTCTCTGTGTAAGTTGTGTGACTGTGATTTACTGTTCCTCTGTGTAAGTTGCGAGACTGTGACTAACTATCCCTCTGTGTAAGTTCTGTGACTGTGACTTACTTTCCCTCTGTGTAAGTTGTGTGACTGTGACTTACTATCCCTCTGTGTAAGTTGTGTGACTGTGATTTACTGTCCCTCTGTGTAAGTTGTGTGACTGTGACTTACTTTCCCTCTGTGTAAGTTGTGTGACTTACTTTCCCTCTGTGTAAGTTGTGTGACTTACTATCCCTCTGTGTAATTTGTGTGACTTACTATCCCTCTGTGTAAGTTGTGTGACTTACTATCCCTCTGTATAATTTGTGTGACTGTGACTTACTTTCCCACTGTGTAAGTTGTGTGACTGTGACTTACTGTCCCTCTGTGTAAGTTGTGTGACTGTGACTTACTTTCCATCTTGTGTAAGTCATGTGACTGTGACTTACTATCCCTCTGTGCAATTTGTGTGACTTACTATCCCTCTGTGTAAGTTATGTGACTGTGACTTACTTTCCCTCTGTGTAAGTTGTGTGACTGTGACTTCCTGTCTCTCTGTGTAAGTTGTGTGACTGTGACATACTTTCCCTCTGTGTAAGTTATGTGACTGCGACTAAATATCGCTCTGTTTAAGTTGTGTGACTGTGAGTTACTGTCCCTCTGTGTAAGTTGTGTGACTGTTACATGCTTTCCATTTGTGTAAGTTGTGTAATTGTGACTTACTATCCCTCTGTATCAGTTGTGTCATTTACTATCCCTCTGTGTAAGTTGTGTAACGTACAATCCCTTTGTGTAAGTTGTGTGACTTATTATTCCTCTGTGTAAGTTGTGTGAGTTACTATCCTTTGTGTAAGTTATGTGACTATGACTTACTATCCCTCAGTGTAATTGTGAGACTGTGACGTACTATCCCTGTGTGTAAGTTGTGTGATTACTATCCCTCTGTGTAAGTTATGTGACTGTGAATTACTATCCCTCTGTGTAAGTTATGTGACTTACTATCCCTCTGTGTAAGTTGGGTGACTTACTATCCCTCTGTGTAAGTTATGTGACTGTGACTTACTATACCTCTGTGTAAGTTGGGTGACTGTGACTTGCTATCCCTCTGTGTAAGTTGTGTGACTTACTATCCCTCTGCGTAAGTTGCGTAACTTACTATCCCTCTGTGTAAGTTGTGTTACTTACTATCTCTCTCTGTAAGTTGTGTGACTTACTATCCCTCTGTGTAGATTGTGTGACTTTCTATCCCTCGTGTAAGTTGTATGACTTACTATCCCTCTGTGTAGGTTTCCCTCTGTCTAAGTTGTCTGTCTGGGACTTACTATCCCTCTGTGTAAGTTGTGTGACTTACTGTCCTTCTGTGTAGGTTTCCCTCTGTGTAAGTTGTCTGACTGTGACTTACTTTCCCTCTGTGTAAGTTGTGTGACTTACTTTCCCTCTGTGTAAGTTGTGTGACTTACTATCCCTCTGTGTATTTTGTGTGACTTACTATCCCTCTGTGTAAGTTGTGTGACTTACTATTCCTCTGTGTAAATTTGTGTGACTGTGACTTACTTTCCCACTGTGTAAGTTGTGTGACTGTGACTTACTGTCCCTCTGTGTAAGTTGTGTGACTGTGACTTACTTTCCCTCTGTGTAAGTCCATGTGACTGACTTACTATCCCTCTGTGCAATTTGTGTGACTTACCATCCCTCTGTGTAAGTTATGTGACTGCGACTTACTTTCCCTCTGTGTAAGTTGTGTGACTGTGACTTACTGTCCCTCTGTGTAAGTTGTGTGACTGTGACATACTTTCCCTCTGTGTAAGTTATGTGACTGCGACTAAATATCGCTCTGTTTAAGTTGTGTGATGCGACTTACTGTCCCTCTGTGTAAGTTGTGTGACTGTGACATACTTTCCCTTTGTGTAAGTTGTGTAAATGTGACTTACTATCCCTCTGTATAAGTTGTTTCATTACTATCCCTCTGTGTAAGTTGTGTAACTTACTATCCCTTTGTGTAAGTGGTGTGACTTATTATTCCTCTGTGTAAATTGTGTGAGTTACATCTTTTTCTGTAAGTTATGTGACTATGACTTACTATCCCTCAGTGTAAGTTGTGAGACTGTGGACTTACTATCCCTGTGTGTAAGTTGTGTGAGTTACTATCCCTCTGTGTAAGTTATGTGACTGTGAATTACTATCCCTCTGTGTAAGTTGTGTGACTTACTATCCCTCTGTGCAAGTTGGGTTTCCCTCTGTGTAAGTTGTCTGACTGTGACTTACTTTTCCCTCTGTGTAAGTTGTGTGACTTACTTTCCCTCTGTGTAATTTGTGTGATTTACTATCTCTCTGTGTAAGTTGTGTGACTGTGACTTACTATCTCTCTGTGTAAGTTGTGTGATTTACTATCCCTCTGTGTAAGTTGTGAGACTGTGAATACTATCCCACTGTGTAAGTTGTGAGACTGTGACTTACTGTCCCCTCTGTGTAAGTTGTGTGATTTACTATCCCTCTGTGTAAGTTGTGTGACTGTGACTTACTATCTCTCTGTGTAAGTTGTGTGATTTACTATCCCTCTGTGTAAGTTGTGTGACTGTGAATTACTATCTCTCTGTGTAAGTTGTGAGACTGTGACTTACTATCTCTCTGTGTAAGTTGTGAGACTGTGACTTACTATCTCTCTGTGTAAGTCATGTGACTGTGACTTACTATCTCTCTGTGTAAAGTTATGTGATTTACTATCCCTCTGTGTAAGTTGTGAGACTGTGACTTACGCATGCATAACATCTTGCACACACGTAAAATCCCATCGCCAACTTTCGGAAGAGTAGGCCAGTTTGGCCGTTGGTATGGATGACACATTACACATAGCATGCACCCTGCGTAAGAAATGGAAAGAATGAAGGAAGTAAGGAAAATGAGTGATCGGTATTGAACGATACTGACTGATGACACGGGAAACGACTGAATGAAGCGCCAGCTGACAGCTCTTCAGTCGCCACTACCCAGGTAGTCAGCCCGTTGCGTAAACGAGTGTTGATTGTAAAGCGCTTAGAGCTTGGCCTCTAGCCGAGAATAGGCGCTATATAAGTATTCATTATTATTATTATTATTATTATTATTAATTATTATTATTATTATTATTATTATTATACTATCCCTCTATGTAAGTTATGTGACTTACTATCCCTCTGTGTAAGTTGTGAGACTGTGACTTACTATCACTCTGTGTAAGTTGTGTGACTGTGACTTAGTATCCCTCTGTGTAAGTTGTGTGACTTACTATCCCTCTGTGTAAGTTGTGAGACTGTGACTTACTATCCCTCTGTGTAAGTTGTGTGAGTTACTATCCATCTGTGTACGTTGTGTGACTGTGACTTACTATCCGTCTGTGTAAGTTGTGTGACTGTGACTTACTCTCTCTCTCTGTAAGTTGTGTGACTTACTATCTCTCTGTGTACGTTGTGTGACTGTGATTTACTGTCCCTCTGTGTAAGTTGCGAGACTGTGACTAACTATCCCTCTGTGTAAGTTCTGTGACTGTGACTTACTTTCCCTCTGTGTAAGTTGTGTGACTGTGACTTACTATCCCTCTGTGTAAGTTGTGTGACTGTGATTTACTGTCCCTCTGTGTAAGTTGTGTGACTGTGACTTACTTTCCCTCTGTGTAAGTTGTGTGACTTACTTTCCCTCTGTGTAAGTCGTGTGACTGACTTACTATCCCTCTGTGCAATTTGTGTGACTTACTATCCCTCTGTGTAAGTTATGTGACTGCGACTTACTTTCCCTCTGTGTAAGTTGTGTGACTGTGACTTACTGTCCCTCTGTGTAAGTTGTGTGACTGTGACATACTTTCCCTCTGTGTAAGTTATGTGACTGCGACTAAATATCGCTCTGTTTAAGTTGTGTGATGCGACTTACTGTCCCTCTGTGTAAGTTGTGTGACTGTGACATACTTTCCCTTTGTGTAAGTTGTGTAAATGTGACTTACTATCCCTCTGTATAAGTTGTTTCATTTACTATCCCTCTGTGTAAGTTGTGTAACTTACTATCCCTTTGTGAAAGTGGTGTGACTTATTATTCCTCTGTGTAAATTGTGTGAGTTACTATCTTTTTTCTGTAAGTTATGTGACTATGACTTACTATCCCTCAGTGTAAGTTTGTGAGACTGTGACTTACTATCCCTGTGTGTAAGTTTGTGTAGTTACTATCCCTCTGTGTAAGTTATGTGACTGTGAATTACTATCCCTCTGTGTAAGTTTGTGTGACTTACTATCCCTCTGTGTAAGTTGGGTGACTTACTATCCCTCTGTGTAAGTTATGTGACTGTGACTTACTATCCCTCTGTGTAAGTTGGGTGAACTGTGACTTGCTATCCCTCTGTGTAAGTTGTGTGACTTACTATCCCTCTGTGTAAGTTGTGTAACTTACTATCCCTCTGTGTAAGTTGTGTTACTTACTATCCCTCTGTGTAAGTTGTGTAACTTACTATCCCTCTGTGTAAGTTGTGTGACTTACTATCCCTCTGTGTAAGTTGTGTAACTTACTATCCCTCTGTGTAAGTTGTGTTACTTACTATCTCTCTCTGTAAGTTTGTGTGACTTACTATCCCTCTGTGTAAGTTGTCTGACTTACTATCCCTCTGTGTAGGTTTCCCTCTGTGTAAGTTGACTGACTGTGACTTACTTTCCCTCTGTGTAAAGTTGTGTGACTTACTTTCCCTCTGTGTAATTTGTGTGATTTACTATCTCTCTGTGTAAGTTGTGTGACTGTGACTTACTATCTCTCTGTGTAAGTTTGTGTGATTTACTATCCCTCTGTGTAAGTTGTGAGACTGTGAAACTATCCCACTGTGTAAGTTGTGAGACTGTGACTTACTGTCCCTCTGTGTAAGTTGTGTGATTTACTATCCCTCTGTGTAAGTTGTGTGACTGTGACTTACAATCTCTCTGAGTAAGTTGTGTGATTTACTATCCCTCTGTGTAAGTTGTGTGACTGTGAATTACTATCTCTCTGTGTAAGTTGTGAGACTGTGACTTACTATCTCTCTGTGTAAGTTGTGAGACTGTGACTTACTATCTCTCTGTGTAAGTCATGTGACTGTGACTTACTATCTCTCTGTGTAAGTTATGTGATTTACTATCCCTCTGTGTAAGTTGTGAGACTGTGACTTACGCATGCATAACATCTTGCACACACGTAAAATCCCATCGCCAACTTTCGAAGAGTAGGCCAGTTTGGCCGTTGGATGGATGACACGTTACACATAGCAGCACCCTGCGTAAGAAATGGAAAGAATGAAGGAAGTAAGGAAAATGAGTGATCGTATTGAACGATACTGACTGGATGACACGGAAACGACTGAATGAAGCGCCAGCTGACAGCTCTCAGTCGCCACTACCCAGGTAGGCAGCCCGTTGCGTAAACGAGTGTTGATTGTAAAGCGCTTAGAGCTTGGCCTCTAGCCGAGAATAGGCGCTATATAAGTATTCATTATATTATTATTATTAATATTATTATTATAATTATTATTAATTATTATTATTATATTATTATATATTATTATTACTATCCCTCTATGTAAGTTATGTGACTTACTATCCCTCTGTGTAAGTTGTGAGACTGACTTACTATCACTCTGTGTAAGTTGTGTGACTGTGACTTAGTATCCCTCTGTGTAAGTTGTGTGACTTACTATCCCTCTGTGTAAGTTGTGAGACTGTGACTTACTATCCCGCTGTGTAAGTTGTGTGAGTTACTATCCATCTGTGTACGTTGTGTGACTGTGACTTACTATCCGTCTGTGTAAGTATGTGTGACTGTGACTACTCTCTCTCTCTGTAAGTTGTGTGACTTACTAACTCTCTGTGTACGTTGTGTGACGTGATTTACTGTCCCTCTGTGTAAGTTGCGAGACTGATGACTAACTATCCCTCTGTGTAAGTTCTGTGACTGTGACTTACTTTCCCTCTGTGTAAGTTGTGTGACTGGACTCACTATCCCTCTGTGTAAGTTGTGTGACTGTGATTTACTGTCCCTCTGTGTAAGTTGTGTGACTGTGACTTACTTTCCCTCTGTGTAAGTTGTGTGACTTACTTTCCCTCTGTGTAAGTCGTGTGACTACAATCCCTCTGTGTAATTTGTGTGACTTACTATCCCTCTGTGTAAGTTGTGTGACTTACTATCCCTCTGTGTAATTTGTGTGACTGTGACTTACTTTCCCACTGTGTAAGTTGTGTGAATGTGACTTACTGTCCCTCTGTGTAAGTTGTGTGACTGTGACTTACTTTCCCTCTGGTAAGTCATGTGACTGTGACTTACTATCCCTCTGTGCAATTTGTGTGACTTACTATCCCTCTGTGTAAGTTATTGACTGTGACTTACTTCCCTCTGTGTAAGTTGTGTGACTGTGACTTCCTGTCTCTCTGTGTAAGTTGTGTGACTGTGACATACTTTCCCTCTGTGTAAGTTATGTGACTGCGACTAAATATCGCTCTGTTTAAGTTGTGTGACTGTGACTTACTGTCCCTCTGTGTAAGTTGTGTGACAGTGACATACTTTCCATTTGTGTAAGTTGTGTAATTGGTGACTTACTATCCCTCTGTAAAAGTTGTGTCATTTTATATCCCTCTGTGTAGGTTGTGTAACATACTATCCCTTGTGTAAGTTGTGTGACTTATTATTCCTCTGTGTAAGTTGTGTGAGTTACTATCCCTTTGTGTAAGTTATGTGACTATGACTTACTATCCCTCAGTGTAAGTTGTGAGACTGTGGACGTACATCCCTGTGTGTAAGTTGTGTGAGTTACTACCCAATGTGTATAGTATGTGACTGTGAATTACTATCCCTCTGTGTAAGTTATGTGACTTACTATCCCTCTGTGTAAGTTAGTGACTTACTATCTCTCTGTGTAAGTTATGTACTGTGACATTACTATACCTCTGTGTAAGTTGGTGACTGTGGACTTGCTATCCCTCTGTGTAAGTTGTGTGACTTACTATCCCTCTGCGTAAGTTGCGTAACTACTATCCCTCTGTGAAAGTTGTGACTTACTATCTCTCTCGTAAGTTGTGTGACTTACTGTCCCTCTGTGTACATTGTGTGACTTTCTATCCCTCTGTGTAAGTTGTGTGACTTACTATCCCTCTGTGTAGGTTTCCCTCTGTGTAAGTTGTCTGTCTGGGACTTACTATCCCTCTGTGTAAGTTGTGTTACTGTGACTTACTATCCCTCTGTGTAAGTTGTGTGACTTACTGTCCCTCTGTGTAGGTTTCCCTCGTGTAAGTTGTCTGACTGTGACTTACTTTCCCTCTGTGTAAGTTGTGTGACTTACTTCCCTCTGTGTAATTGTGTGACTTACTATCCCTCTGTGTAATTTGTGTGACTTACTATCCCTCTGTGTAAGTTGTGTGACTTACTATCCCTCTGTGTAAGTTGTGTGACTGTGACTTACTTTCCCACTGTGTAAGTTGTGTGACTGTGACATACTGTCCCCTCTGTGTAAGTTGTGTGACTGTGACTTACTTTCCCTCTGGTAAGTCATGTTACTGTGACTTATTATCCCTCTGTGCAATTTGTGTGACTTACTATCCCTCTGTGTAAGTTATGTGACTGTGACTTACTTTCCCTCTGTGTAAGTTGTGTGACTGTGACTTACTGTCCCTCTGTGTAAGTTGTGTGACTGTGACATACTTTCCCTCTGTGTAAGTTATGTGACTGCGACTAAATATCGCTCTGTTTAAGTTGTGTGACTGTGACTTACTGTCCCTCTGTGTAAGTTGTGTGACTGTGACATACTTTCCCTTTGTGTAAGTTGTGTAATTGTGACTTACTATCCTCTTGTATAAGTTTTTACATTTACTATCCCTCTGTGTAAGTTGTGTAACTTACTATCCTTTGTGTAAGTTGTGTGACTTATTATTCCTCTGTGTAAGTTGTGTGAGTTACTATCTTTTGTGTAAGTTATGTGACTATGACTTACTATCCCTCAGTGTAAGTTGTGAGACTGTGACTTACTATCCCTTTGTGTAAGGTGTGTGAGTTACTATCCCTCTGTGTAAGTTATGTGACTGTGAATTACTATCCTCTGTGTAAGTTGTGTGACTTACTATCCCTCTGTGTAAGTTGGGTGACTTACTATCCCTCTGTGTAAGTTATGTGACTGTGACTTACTATCCCTCTGTGTAAGTTGGATGACTGTGATTTGCTATCCCTCTGTGTAAGTTGTGTGACTTACTATCCCTCTGTGTAAGTTGTGTAACTTACTATCCCTCTGTGTAAGTTGTGTTACTTACTATCTCTCTCTGTAAGTTGTGTGACTTACTATCCTCTTGTTTAGATTGTGTGACTTACTATCCCTCTGTGTAAGTTATGTGACTTACTATCCCTCTGTGTAGGTTTCCCTCTTTGTAAGTTGTCTGTCTGGACTTACTATCCCTCTGTGTAAGTTGTGTTACTGTGACTTACTATCCCTCTGTGTAAGTTGTGTGACTTACTGTCCCTCTGTGTAGGTTTCCCTCTGTGTAAGTTGTCTGACTGTGACTTACTATCCTTCTGTGTAAGTTGTGTAATTTACTGGCCCTCTGTGTTAGTTGTGTGACTTATTATAGCTCTGTGTAAGTTGCGTGACTGTGACTTACTACCCCTATATGTAAGTTGTGTGACTTACTGTCCCTCTGTGAAAGTTGTGTGACTTCCTATCCCTGTGTGTAAGTTGTGTGACTTACTCTCCCTATGTGCAAGTTGTGTGACTTACTATCCCTATGTGTAAATTGTGTGACTTACTATCCCTCTGTGTACGTTGTGTGACTTACTATCCCTCTGTGTAAGTTGTGTGACTTACTATCTCTCTGTGTAAGTTGTGTGACTTACTATCCCTCTGTGTAAGTTGTGTGACTTACTATCCTTATGTGCATGATATATGATTTACTGTTCCTCTCTGTAATTTGAACTGTCCCTCTCTGTAAGTTGTGAGACTTACTATCTCTCTCTGTAAATTGTGACACTTACTATTTCTCTCTCTCTACGTTGTGACACATACTATCCCTCTAAGTTGTGACACTCACTGTCTCTCTCTGTAAGTTGTGAGAGTAATCGCCACTATCCCTCTTTGTAATTCATGACACTTACTTTCCCTTTCGTAAGTTGTGAGACTTGCTATCACTGTCTGTAAGTTGTGAGACTTACTATCACTGTCTGTAAGTTGTGAGACTTGCTATCACTGTCTGTAAATTGTGAGACTTACTATCCCTGGTTGTAAATTGTGAGACTTGCTATCCGTGTCTGTAAGTTGTGAGACTTGCTTCACTGTCTGTAAGTTGTGAGACTTGCTATCACTGTCTGTAAATTGTGAGACTTGCTATCCCTGATT
Organism: Conus ventricosus; assembly: GCA_018398815.1. Lineage (NCBI taxonomy): Eukaryota > Metazoa > Mollusca > Gastropoda > Neogastropoda > Conidae > Conus > Conus ventricosus. The sequence continues at coordinate 50,683 of JAFLJL010000496.1, read as the reverse complement.
GTATATTGTGAGACTTGCTATCACTGTCTGTAAGTTGCGAGACTTGCTATCCGTGTCTGTAAGTTGTGAGAATTACTATCCCTCTCTGTAAGTTGTGAGACTTGCTAACACTGTCTGTAAATTGTGAGACTTGTTATCACTGGTTGTAAATTGTGAGACCTGCTATCCGTGTCTGTAAGTTGTGAGACTTGCTATCCGTGTCTGTAAGTTGTGAGACTCGCTATCCCTGTCTGTTAAGTTGTGAGACTTGCTATCATTGTCTGTAAGTTGTGAGACTTGCTATCCTTCTCTGTAAGTTGTGAGACTTGCTATCCCTGTCTGTTAAGTTGTGAGACTTGCTATCATTGTCTGTATGTTGTGAGACTTGCTATCCTTCTCTGTAAGTTGTAAGATTTGGTATCCCTGTCTGTAAGTTGTGAGGCGTGCTATTCCTGTCTGTACGTTGTGAGACTTGCTATCCTTGTCTATAAGTTGTGAGACATGCTATCCTTCTCTGTAAGTTGTGATACTTGCTATCCCTGTCTGTAAGTTGTGAGACTTGCTATCCCTGTCTGTAAGTTATGAGACTTGCTATCCTGTCTGTAAGTTGTGAGACTTGCTATCCATGTCTGTAAATTGTGAGACTAGCTATCCCTCTCTGTAAGTTGTGAGACTTGCTACACTGTTTGTAAGTTGTGAGATTTGCTATCCTGTCTGTAAGTTGTGAGACTTGCTATCATTGTTTGTATGTTGTGAGACTTGCTATCTGTGTCTGTAAGTTGTGAGACTTGCTATCCTTCTCTGTAAGTTGTGAGACTTGCTATCCCTGTCTGTAAGTTATGAGACTTGCTATCCATGTCTGTAAGTTGTGAGACTTGCTATCCTTGTTTTAAAATTTGTGAGACTTGCTATCCCTCTCTGTAAGTTGTGAGATTTGCTATCCGTGTCTGTAAGTTGCGAGACTTGCTATCCCTGTCTGTAAGTTGTGAGACTTGCTATCCCTGTCTGTAAGTTGTGAGACTTACTATCCCTGTCTGTAAGTTGAGAGACTTGCTATCCCTGTCTGTAAATTGTTAGACTTGCTATCCCAGTCTTTGATTTGTGAGACTTGGTATCCCAGTCTGTTAAGTTGTGAGACTTGCTATCCGTGTCTGTAAGTTGTGAGACTTACTATCCCTGTCTGTAAGTTGTGGGATTTGGTGTCCCTGTCTGTAAGTTGGAGACTTGCTATCCGTGTCTGTAAGTTGTGAGACTTGCTATCATTGTCTGTAAGTTGTGAGACTTGCTATCCCTGTCTGTAAGTTTGTGATATTTTCTATCCCTGTCTGTAAGTTGTGAGACTTGCTATTCCTCTTTTAATTTGCGGACTTGTTGTCCCTCTTTGTAAAAATGCGGACTTGCTGTCCCTCTTTGTAAGTTTTGAGACAAACGGCAACATTGGTACGAAACTATCTCACTCTGTGAGTCATACGTTTAATTGTGGATAGTAAGGTAAGGTAATGTTGCTTATAGCCCAGCCGACTGCAAAGGGCCATATCAGGGCTGTCACCACGTTATAATCAAGTCACAGGTAATTGCAGATACTACGTTTGCGGCTCAAAGGCTGCATGTGTAAATCCTCCGCTTTTCTTATAAGAACATCATATTAAGTTCAGTACACTGTGTGTGTGTGTGTGTGTGTGTGTGTGTGTGTGGTGTGTGTGTGTGTGTGTGTGTGTGTGTGTGTGTGTGTGTGTGTGTGTGTGTGTGTGTGTTGTGTGTGTGTGTGTGTGTGTGTGTGTGTGTGTGTGTGTGTGTGTGGTGGTGGGGGTGGTGTTTGTGTGTGTGTGGTTGTGCGTGTGTGCGTGGGTGTGTGTGTGTTGTGTGTGTGTGTGTTTGTGTGGGTCGGCATGTCCTGTGCGTTCTGCTCGTGGGTGTGTTGTGATCGGCTCGATGCGTGGCTTGGTCCATGAATCACAGTGTAATGCATTGGAAGGGGTCAGGGACAATGTACCAGATGACATCTACCTGCCGGGACAAACCGAACCCTTTACCTGCACCGGCTCGTGGTGAACCATGACTGTCAACGTGATGAAGCTGTCGAGTGGTCTGTGCAGGGAGAAGGTAATTTATGACACCTCAGGGCTTTCCCTCCGTTTGGTCCCTTTCCCTCATCACATCCTGTGTTTGCCCTGGTATACATCATGGTCAGTTTTCTTCCCCTGTTCATTGTGCAGTGTGATCAGTATTTTTTCCATTTCCCTTGTTCATTGTGCAGTGTGGTCAGTCCTCCGTCCCTGTTCATTGTGCAGTGTGGTCAGTCCTTCTTCCCTTTTCATTTTGCAGTGTGGTCAGTCCTTCCCCTGTCATTGTGCAGTGTGGTCAGTCCTTCCCTGTTCATTGTGCAGTGTGGTCAGTCCTTCACGTTCATTGTGCAGTGCGGTCAGTCCTTCTTCCCCTGTTCATTGTGTAGTGTGGTCAGTCCTTCTTTCCCTGTTCATTGGCAGTGTGGTCAGTCCTTGCCCTGTTCATTGTGCAGTGTGGTCAGTCCTGTTCATTGTGCAGTGTGGTCAGTCCTTCCCCTGTTCATTGTGCAGTGTGGTCAGTCCTTCCCCGTTCATTGTGCAGTGTGGTCAGTCCTTCTTCCCCTGTTCATTGTGCAGTGTGGTCAGTCCTTTCCCCTGTTCATTGTGCAGTGTGGTCAGTCCTTCCCCTGTTCATTGTGCAGTGTGGTCAGTCCTTCCCCTGTTCATTGTGCAGTGTGGTCAGTCCTTCCCCTGTTCATTGTGCAGTGTGGTCAGTCCTTCCCTGTTCATTGTGCAGTGTGGTCAGTCCTTCTTCCCTGTTCATTGTGCAGTGTGGTCAGTCCTTCCCCTGTTCATTGTGCAGTGTGGTCAGTCCTTTTTCCCCCTGTGCAGTGTGGTCAGTTCTTCCACTGTTCATTGTGCATTGTGGTCAGTCCTGTACAATGTGCAGTGTGGTCAGTCCTGTTCATTGTGCAGTGTGGTCAGTCCTTCTTCCCCTGTTCATTGTGCAGTGTGGTCAGTCCTTTCCCACTGTTTATTGTGCAGTGTGGTCAGCCCATTCCCCTGTTCATTGTGCAGTGTGGTCAGCCCTTTCCCCCTGTTCATTGTGCAGTGTGGTCAGTCCTGTGCAATATCCAGAGTGGTCAGTCCTGTTCATTGTGCAGTGTGGTCAGTCCTTCTTCCCCTGTTCATTGTGCAGTGTGGTCAGTCCTTCTTGCCCTGTTCATTGTGCAGTGTGGTCAGTCCTTCCACTGTTTATTGTGCAGTGTGGTCAGTCCTTCTTCCCTCTTCATTGTTGCAGTGTGGTCAGTCCTTCCCCTGTTCATTGTGTAGTGTGGTCAGTCCTGTGCAATATGCAGAGTGGTCAGTCCTGTTCATTGTGCAGTGTGGTCAGTCCTTCTTCCCTGTTCATTGTGCAGAGTGGTCAGCCCTTCTTGCCCTGTTCATTGTGCAGTGTGGTCAGTCCTTCTTGCCCTGTTCATTGTGCAGTGTGGTCAGTCCTTCCCCTGTTTATTGTGAAAAAACATCCCAAAAGCAAAAATGGTTTTATCAGGGAAAACGGATTGAAGTTGTTAACAGTTATAAGTATTTGGGATTTACTTTACCACAAAGCTATCATACGACGTTACTCTCGAAGAATATGCAGGCAGGGCTAAAGCCAAAATTGTAGAAAATAATGAAAGCAATGTGGAATCTGGGAACAATGGAATCATATGGATAGAAGTCTGTTTTTTTTTTTAAAGTTTTTGATGCACGAGTGAAACCTATACTGTTATATGCAGCAGGAGTCTGGGAGCAGTCGGCTTCATCAGTCGGCTCCCATTGCTGAAATTGACTCGCTGATTTCTCGGACGCGGGGCTGCATTGCAGACCTGAAGGACTGGATGACAACCAACAAACTACAACTAAACGACGACAAGACGGAACTCATGTTTGTGACAAAACAGCCTAACCATCCTTCTCTGCCTTCAACTGTCACTATCAATGACTGTACTGTCTCTGTCTCCACCTCTGTCCACAGTCTAGGGGTCATTCTTGACCATTCCCTCTCCTTTGAGAAACAGGTTCAAATATTTGCAAGATTGCCTATTTAGAACTAATAAGAATCAGCTCCGTATGTCACCTTCTCTCTACATATGCTACAAAACTCTCTGTCATGTGACGTAGCCTCACATAAAGGGCATGTGACGCCCCATCACATGTAGTTAGTGATATAAATCATTTCCCCATGCCACAACGGAAAAGGAAGAATATTCATGTGGCTTGACTAGTGTAGCGGCGTCCCCAAATAATTGTGAGTATGACTCGGTAAAGAAACAAATGGGGTCATTGGGTGAAAGTGACCACTGAGTGATAGTTTAACAAGGGCTGGGAAGGTGCTGGTCATGTGTTTTGAACACTGAGTATGCACTCACTAGGAGGAGGGAGGAAAGAATCAGTTTTAAACCCAGCAGATGGCCTAGAGACTCGAACCTGTCAGGACGTTGGTCCTCTCTGCTGACCAGTCATTACCAGGTGAGCGATAGATAGTTGGGGAAAGCTACAGGGGAAAACTTAAAGAAAAGAGAAAGAAAGAATTCATATGTTGAATTAAGAAGGTTACTTACACGAACCTTATTCGTGTTTCAGCCCTTCACCCTTTTACCCTTCGCCCTTCACCCTTCACCTTTCACCCCGTGAGGTGGTTGAAGATGGCCATGGTGTGGGGAACACACCGGTAGGCAGCCCCAGGAATTAAGGACTCCAGGGAGAGGAGTCGGGAACTCGTCATCTCTCCAGGGACAGGAGAAGACGAGGAGAGGAGTATGGAACTCATCTCTCCAGTGACAAGAAGAGTCGAGGGAGAGGAGTCGGAAGTCATATCTCCCAGGACGGAGAAATCGAGGGGCGAGATGATGTCTGAGAGAGACAGGGAATCCTGAAAGGATGAGGCGAGTCGTAATTCGGATGCAGGCATAGCATCAAGGAGTGAGAGAATCATTTATTTTCCTGGTCTGGAGTTTGTGGGCCAATGTTGTGTGGAGACCGTGACTTTATGAAGTCTTGAGTGAGTTAGTTTGCCTCTCAGTGGAAAGAATGCTTCGTGTATAAAATTGTTTATAACGTGTTTGATGTGATTTAGTAAAGTGTTTTCTCGAAGGAGAGGGGAGAAGAAAAAACATTCGGTAGTGCGCCTTTTGGTTGATTGGAAATGATTGCGTGTGCGTATGGAGTAAATGCTGTCATGAATGCGCGTGTGCAAAAGTGACAGTGTGACACTCTCATTTGTGCATTTTGTCTTATCTAGAATAGATTACTGCAACTCACAATTGGCCGGCCTCCAAAAATACCTAATAGAAAGGTTACAGCGTATCCAAAATCATGCAGCCCGAGTCGTCTGTAGAGCAGGAAAATATGATCACATTTCGCCTCTACTTCACTTCTCTTCACTGGCTACTGTCTCAAACCGTATCTCGTACAAAATCTCAACTCTCACTTTCTCTGCTCTCTTTGAAAATGGACCTCTTATCTCACAGATCTCCTTAAAATCTACACCCCCTCTCGACAACTACGCTCCTGTGCTGACGACCGCCTTCTACGAATGACTCGCTTCAGGACTACTACTGGTGAAAGATCTTTCTCTTTTCAAGCTCCAGCGACGTGGAACAGACTGCCAGACTCTTCAGACATTCAGATTCTATCTCTTCTTTCAAGTCTAA